>BSBK01002994.1:980000-1266873 GCA_027943335.1 Chamaecyparis obtusa
AGGCATTTATCTTTCTAGTTTGGCAAATAGGGGAATGCCTCTATCACACCAGCATTGTAAGTAGGGAATTCCCTATCTATTTATGTTTTGGACAAATGTCCCAGGTAAGATTGGAGGTTTTGTTCTCCACTCTTTCCTACTAGTGCCCGCACTGAATGGAGACTCGTGTATCTAACATTTAATAATAATATTATTATTTGTGGCTTCGACCTTTTACTAAAAAAAAATTTGGTACCACACATCCATGTGGGTACTGCAAACTTATGGGTACCGCAAACTTATGGCCCATAGAGTACCTTCGAACCCAAACCCAAAACAGGTGTTTTAATTTTTAAAAAGTTTTTTAATTAAATTATTTAATATGCTTTAATTTTTAATTTTTAAAAATAAAAATAAAACATTCAAATTTTTTAATATGCTTTAATTTTTGTTTTTTAATAAAATAAAATAAAAAACATGTTTACTTTTTATTTTTTATTTTTTTTAAAGAAAAATGTTTTATTTTTATTTTTAAAAATTAAAAATTTAATATTGTTTCTTACTAAGTTTTTTTTTAAATAAAAACTTAATGAAATAAAAATCTTTACTAAGATTTTTTCTTTAATAATTTATTATTAAATTTTTTTAAAGAGTTTTAATAAATGTTTTTACTAAGCTTTTTAATAATTTTTAAATTTTTTTAATAAGTATGCAAAATTAAGATTACTATTTTGTCTACCCGCATAACTATTTGTAATGCTTTTAATTGACAGTCGAGCGGTCCTACAATTTCTTGGCACATCATTCCAATCAAAGGCATCTTCTGCAATCTTCTACAAGGCATCCTCGGTGACTTCATCATCCATTTTCAACTTTGTATTCGTCAAGTGATTTTTTTTGTACATGCACTAATTTTAAGTGTCATATTTTGTTGTACTTTGTCATTGATGACATATTTGATGTAAACCTCTTGTACTCAACAAATTATGAATTATCTTGTGAGACTTGGTGCATGAGGAGATTAGAATGCACCAATCAATTGTTGACAGTGTATGGCTCTAGTTGAGACTTGATTGTACCATCCTGTCAGTTGTGAGGATTTAATTAATGCTCAAATAGGGGTCTCCATGTTTGATATCTATCATACTACAATAGGTATTTCAACAGTCATTCTTCATCAACATTAGTACCTGATTTTGTCACACTTGGATATTCTTGTTGCAACATTGGCTCTATTTTCTTCCTATGGAGGAGCATTGGTCATCACCTTGGACCATCTTTGCAAAAGATTTGACATTGGGGGATTTATTATCTCACTTCTTCTCTCTCATTTATCGTTGAGATTATTTTTATGTTTTCATCTCTCTTTTGGAGGGCATTTTTCTCCCGTGTAGTTTTCTCCCTTTCTTCGTTTGTGAGAGATTGCATTGCATATTATACATAGGTACCTAACATGGCCTAGTAGCCCATCTTGCATTGTAACTTAAGTTTGCATTCCCCTTAGTTGGACTTAAGGGGGGGTGTTTTGTAATTAATTATTCACTTAATTACACTTTACTTAAGCTTACTTAGGATAATGCATAACATAATAATTTCCATACACGACACTTAGGGAGTTGCACGTTTAGTTGCACGTGGTGTAGGAAAATTTCAACTTTAGGTGGTGATAGTAGTTATCACATTCCACTTTATGTGTTGTCTTTATCTTTAGTGCACTTATCACCTTATCATCCTCCACGTGTGGCACATACTTCATTGCACGATGGAAGATGATCCACATTTGGTGGACATGTGATTCCACCTTGTGTGGGTGATAAGTTATCTCCTACTTGTCATGGTCTCTTACGCCTTGCCTATATAAGTAGACGCATCTACATCCATTATCCATTATCTATTGTAGTTCTACAGTTCAGATCAATTATTGCATTATTGATGAGAAATTGATGAGAATACAATTTTGTCTTATCCATTTTGTCTCTTACTTTTGTGCGATTCGTTGGTCTATAGATCTTGGATTGTTACTATAGGCAAAGTCTTACATTTTTAGGATACATTCATATTGATATCAAATATGAAATTCAAAATTTTAGACATAATATAATTTTAGTTTAATAAATTTTAATCAAATTATAATTCATGATTTTAATTATTTTTCTACTATAAAATAAGAGTTTTGATTAAGTAAAAATGGGGTTTTGAAAGGACCCGAAACCTTATACAAAAGCAGCAAAAGATAGGGCATGAAAGACCATAAAATAATTGTGATGTATCACCAAACAAACCAAAGGAACTAACCACAGTTCCCACCAAGTGGAACAAAAACCAGCCAGGCAAACCACAACAAGGGGCATTCAAGATTTACATTTTAGCCCATCCTTATGTGAGTGTAAATTCATATCAAAAGAATGTTTGGAAGATTATAATTTCTTTCCTTTAACTGTTGTCCATCCATCCTCCACCTTCTCAGCAACATTCTGCCAATCCAAAGAAAAACCAGAAGAGCCACTAAAGGGCAGGGCCACATCACCATCCACAGAAGGGACATGGATAACACCACTACCAATCCCCATATCCCCCCTAGAGAGCCATGGACAAAAAATTCCACAGCACCAGTAGATAAGACAGTTGATCCAGAGACAGCATCAACGATTCAGTCAGGAACAACAACAACACTTGAAGGGACAACATCAACAGTCTAAAACAAAGCCGCATCAGAGACAACATCAGTAGCACTAGCCATAGCGTGATCATCCCGAGAAGGGAAAGCAACCAAACCCCATCCTTAGAAACTTTATGAACCATATAATGGTGGTCAGAAGCCCCCAACCACCAAGAAGATGATTTCTTCAATTTAACCTTATTAGATAAGCACCGCGCAACAAGATGGCCAGTCCTGTGGCATTTCCTACATTTGAATGGGATACCCTCATTATCTAGATTCTGGATCCAAGAGCCCATAGAGGAAGCCAAAGTAATCTTCTCAGGGAGACCCTTAGAAACATCAACCTCCACAAGAATACGAGCATACGTCGAATGACAAACATCAGAGGAGGCCGAATCAACTGTCTAGAAATCCCCAATAGCCTCCCCCACAGATTCCAAAACATATCCAACCAAAGATGAAGGGGGAGATTTGACAGTCTCACCCATAAGGGTATTTTATTAAAGGACTCATAAAGAGGATCAAACCCCTGATGCCAAGGTTTGGTCATCAGGGGGAAACGCTCCTCCCAAGAGAAACAACTATCACACAAAATAGTTTTCCTATCTTCAACATTTCCAAACTTTGCAATAAGAAAACTCTTTGCCACAGGGTATATTTGAACAGTGTCGATTAAAATGGGTTCCCAATGTATGGAAATCCAAGCATGCAAGTCTGAAAGAGAAGGCCAAAAACCCCTAAATCTAAAGATTACAGCATTAGTGGAGAAATGCTCTGCAGTTTTAAAGATCTCATCAACTATATCAGATTCTAGATTAACCACAATGAGATCACTTGCAGAGACAGGCTTCGTAGAAGGAATGGGCTAGAAGCCCCCTCTCCCAATAGAGGAAGCTACATTGATACCCGCCTCAAATGCAGCCACATCTGCATAAGAGATTGCAGACCCAAAAATCCCCTTATCAGAGGATGCTAGCAATACCTGTGGAGCGTCAGTTGAGGACTGTGAAAGCTGAGACACATTCAGAATCCCACCCATTTGAGATTTTACAAACCTAGATTCAAGGTTATTTGGTGCCGATTTGGGGAATGCATCCAAGACAACACCTCCAGTTGCCGAAAGAGAAGGAACCATTCGTGCGGGAGCGGGAGTGGCTGCAGATCGAGCAGCAGGAGTGGCTGCATTTCGAACAAGAGCGAGAGCGGGAGCCATTTCGAATGGGAGCGGGGTAAAATATTTTATCTTCTTACAAAAATAAGAGTTATTTCATTAATTTATAATCTTAAAAAATAGATTTAACAAATTTCATACATTTTATATTATTAAAATTAAGATATAAAAAATTAGCTATAACAAAATTTTAGAATTAAAAATTATCCCCTATGATTTGATTATTAATTATATATTCTATCAAACTTACACTAATTGATTCCTACTAATAAAAGACCATTTAACGATATAAGTTCAACATCAAATGTGTGTAAAAACTCAGTTTATGAGGTAGGAAAGGAATCTACATTCAATAAATAATGAAATGTTTCAAGGTAGAACGCGTAAAAGGAACAAATGGAAAATTCATCAATCATTAAAGAATAGAAGATTTTTAAGATAGAAATATGTAGAAGAAGAGAAAGGGAAACTATTTGATCTAAAATAATCTTCCTAAATGTGGCCCTTAAGATTTTCCAATTGATTGCCATGGCATTCAAGTGACCACAAGAGAAACAAACATACTAGTACACAAGTTAAAATGAATTTTTTTAAAGAAGTCCTAAAAGGTAAGCACCAATGTAACAGTCTTTGAAAAATTCTTATTTTTAAGGAAACATAATATTAGAAAATATTTATAAATATGATATTTCTATTTATAAATGTTAATATTTAGAAGAGACATTAGACATAATGAGATTGTTGTTGAGTTTTTTTAGAATTATTTCAAGTCTTTAATAGTCTCAAGTTTTTCAGTACAGTTTAAGTTTCAAGATTGAAGTTTGTAGTTTCATAAATTCTATTATTTAACATATTCAGCTGAAAGGAAAAATAAACAGAATTTTTTTAAAAAATAGATTAACTTTAAAAATTCTTAATTGATTGACAAATGATAGAAAAAAAGTCTAAGCTTAATCCTCACCTTTTAACACAAATCTACCAGTCCTAATATTTAGAAACGACTATTCTTTAAAAAAAAAATTAATTAATCTTGTAAAAAAAAATTTCTTTATAAGACTTCTTGTTCTTTAATATAGATCTGAAGCCCTTCACAAGACCTCAATCTACCAACATACTCGTACATATTTATATTTGTAAAAAAACATATATATATTTGAAATCTATATATTTAAAATTAGATTCCATGACCCATCGTGAAAAATGTAAAGAACACATAATCCATACAGTTTACTTTATCATCTTCCTGCCGGGCATGATAAAAATAACCTGATGAACAAGTCACAGAAAATGTGGAAAACGCATTTCAATATTTCTCAGACAGTGGCCGGCACGTCCTTGCAAATTTCACCGTTAGTAACAACAAACCAGAGAGAAATTAAAAAATGGACACAAAAACTTCCCAATGGTAAATGTCCATTCAATTTGATTCTCATGTTGCTCCTCTGCCTCTCATTATTCATAAAACTAAATTGATGCCACTACTACACCTACGTTTCTTATCTACTGCCCACTTTCCTTACCTCCACTTTATGATAAATTGTGAAGAAAAATAGATGGTGCCTTGGGGTATAATTATATACAAGGGGGAAGACAAAAAAATAAAAGAGGATTTCTGCAACCACTTAAGGGAGAGATATTGATTCTCCTTCCCTGCAATTTCTGATATTAATTTCAATGTCAGATTTGCCAGAGGAAACCAGGTCACAGCACTGCCTCATCGGAGCCTGTAACACAACAGTAAAGTCACAGAGTTATTGAAGATTTCAGACTCCCCCAGTCCATGATGTTTGAATTGACATAGGACTTATCAAAGGAACAGATAAATCCCTGTTTGTTTGCAGGTCACATTTACGATGACCTATCATGTGATTTTAAGGTCACATTTATTGACCAACCCATCATCAAGACCTTTTAGGTTACAGTCTATTGTTTCTTTTCAGTTCATTATGAGAATGATTAAGCACGACTCTGTTAACAAGTAAGCAATATTTTCTATAATATTTAAATAAAGATATTGTAATAACAATCTAATTATGTAGTTTTGTAGTCAAATTTATTGATCCATATTTCATGAGTAAAATTAATCATTAATTCAATTTAATAGAAAAAATGAATTTATATCACTAAAGAATGGAAGATTTTCAAGATAGAAACATGTAGAAGAAGAAAAAGTAAAACTATTTGAACTAAAATAGTCTTCCTAAATGTGCCCCTTATTATTTTCTAATTGATTGTCATGACAACTAAGTGACCACAAGAGAAACAGACACACTACTGCAAAGCTAAAATAAGAATTTTTTAAAGAAGTCCTAAATGGTGCACCAATATAACAGCTAAAATAGGAATTTTTAAAGAAGCTCTAAATGATGCACCAATGTAAGAGTCTAAATGATACATATGAAAAATTCCAATTTATGGTTTGGTTATTTTCAAGGAGACATAATATTGGAAAATATTTATAAATATGATATCTCTATTTATAAATGTTATTATTTAGAAGAAACATTAGACATAGTGAGATTGCTGTTGAGAATTTTTTAAATTATTTTAAGTCTTTAATTCTAAAATTTTAACTGCTAGCAGGTTTCCCACAATCCATAAGGTCAGAATCTTATGTTTCTGGAATTTGATTGTGTACAAATTTTTGAGTCAATGTTTCGGGGTCATATTCAGTGAATCATCATCAGGACATCAGAGAGCTCATGGAGATGAAGAAAAATAAAATTAAGTTTCAAGATTGAAGTTAGTAGTCTCATAATTTCTATTATTTAACATATTCAGTTGAAAGAATATATAAATAGAAAATTAAAAAAATAACTGTTAACTTTGAAAAATTTCAATTGATTAACAAATGATAGAAAAAAAGTCTATGCTGATGAGGCAATTTATAGTCCCCACCTCTTGACACAAATCTCTAGTCTTAAAATTTAGAAACAACTATTCTTCAAAAAAAAGATTTCAATTAATCTTGGACTTCTTGTTCTTAAATATAGATCCTGAAGTCCATAAAGCTTCCATCTACAGATGATATCTCTAACCATAAATATTTATACTTGTAAAAAGGAAAAATTTACATATATTTAAAATCAGATTCCATGAGCCATCATGGAAATGTAAAGAACACATAATCCATACAGTTTTCTTTATCATCTTCCTGCCAGGCATGATAAAATAACCTGATGAACAAGTCACAGAAATTGTGCAAAACGCATTTGAATATTTGTCAGACAGTGGCCGGCACATCCTTGTCCTAATTTCACCGTTAGTAACAACAAACCAGAGAGAAATTAGAAACGGACACAAAAACTTCCCAATGGAAAATGTCCGTTCAATTTGATTCTCATGTTGCTGCTCTGCCTCTCATTATTCATAAAACTAAATTGATGCCCCTACACCTACGTTTCTTATCTACTGCCCACTTTCCTTACCTCCACTTTATGATAAATTGTGAAGGAAAATAAATGCTGCCATGGGTATAATTATCTACAAGGGTGAAGACAAAAAATAAAAGAAGATTTCTGCGACCACTTAAGAGAGAGACATTGATTCTCCTTCCCTGCAATTTCTGATATTAATTTCAATGTCAGACTTTCCAGAGGAAACCAGCTCACAGCACTGCCTCCTCGGAGCCTGTAACAGAACAGTAAAATCGTAGAGTTATTGAAGATTTCATATTCCCAGTCCATGATGTTTGAATTGACATAGGACTTATCAAAGAAACAGAGAAATCCATGTTTGTTTGCGGGTCACATTTATGATGACCTATCATGGCATATTAAGGTAACCCAGCATCAAGACCTTTTAGGTAACAGTCTATCGTTTTCTTTTGTTCATTATCAAGATGTAAGCATAAACTTAGTTAATAAGTTGGCGACAACATGTCAAATGAACATAATGTAATAAGGATTCAATTATGTAGTTTTGTAGTCAAACTTATTGACTCGTGTTTCATGAGTGATATTAACAAGAACTATTTTGAATGAATGATACACTTAGTACTCATTGCATCAGGGTGATGTCTACCAAGGTGAAGCATTAGGCCTTCTTTGTAGTACCAATATACACAACCTCCTAAAAAGGTCTGGTGCTTCATCTATGTGAACATCTCCTAGATACAAGGAGTGCAAGTCTATCATGCATTCATAAGTGAGATAAGTTCTTATCAATAATTACTTATAAAACATGAGTCAATTAGTTTGATTCAAAAAATACACATGAATCTTCTTAACAATATCATAATAAATTGAATCTTCAAACTTAAAATATAGCCATATTCTGAATTATAAAAATCCAATAATTTATGAAAAAAAACTGTGGGATATTTGTATTTACCTGTTTCCAATCAACCATCATCTTGTGAGACACAACTCTAACCCTCTTTATCCAGTCGGGATTATTAACAGTAGCGTTACACCCCTTCTCCCCTACCTGCCTAGTATAGCTGCTAAAAATTTGTGGGGAAGCGGAATCATTCATGGTCTTCATATACAAAACGCTGGGGTTTAGGCATGGGTCTTGAGCGAGTGGGCGGGTGTTAAACACGAAGGGGAAGCGCGCCCAACCTGTCCACATCCTGAAGGTTTCCAGCGGATATTCCAGAAGGCGCGGGACGATAATCCGGCCGTATATCTGCACGCTGTATCCCCAAGAGACAGACAATGTCCAGTTCCTTCTTCTGTCAAAGCACATGCTCTGCTGCACAACACGATCCGGATCGGCCCTCGCCGCCTTCATAAGATGCCTCAGCGCCTCCACCCGGGTCATGTTTGGAAACAGCGGCTCCACTACATCCAGATGGTGCAGGGATACTAACGGTGTTAAAGGATGCGCTGCCAAAATGCCCAACAATTTGCCGTGGAGATCCACCTGAGAGACAAAGAATAAATGAAAAACGCTCAATATGAATTTTCAGAGTTGAACATACATAGATCAGAGAAAATATGGTACATTAAAATGTTAAAATGTTGTTCTGACTTGTCCAGTTGTTTCAAAATAATTAGATTTTTAAAAAAAAATTATTAATTAATGAAATATAATATTTATGTAGGATTTATTTACAAAGTAAGAAAAAATTATTGGAATATTATTTTTATATTGAGAAAGATTTGATTCTTAGTGGGCTCATTAAAAACCTTTCAATTTCACCGGTAGACTAAAAACCTATTGACAAGGGTGTCATCAATAAAAAGGTTATATTGATTGATGGTTGCTGAATGTTTCTATCAATTAGTTTCAACCTTGCATTCTTAGAGCCTCCCTCATTCTATTAGATTTTACTATGAAAAGACAAGACAAGTTTTTAGTCAAAAGTGCATTGTAGATGCTGTATAGATATTTTGGATTTATAGACTAGTGGCTGTCAAAATCAGAAATAAGAGTCGATTTATAGTAGTTGTTAATCAAAATAAAAAACCTAATAAGCTGCAATATTAGATGAAGCAATGTCACTATTAAGTGCCAGAGTTGACCCTGGTTTAGAAGGAGATAATGAAGAATTGTAACGAATTTTTAATGTAACAAAAAATAGTAATATGATTCTAGGTAACTCTTTACTAAATCTGTATTTAAAAGATGTTTCTTTTCAAATAGTGAAACAAAATAAGGGTTGAAAGTTTTAATGCCTAGTAGATTGAGAGGGGGCATGAACTCAAATGAACTCAAGCTACTAGTAATTAATCTCAAATCTATCATATTATTATAATTTATTTTTTTTAAATTTAAAATTTAAAAGTTCATTTATATTTATTAGAAATTATAATTTATCTTTTATTTTTTTATTTTTAAATTATATTTTAATGAAAATATTAAAATTTCAAATTTTTTAAAAATTTAATAATTAAAATATTTCATTTATTAATTATTTATAAAGAAATTAAAAATAATTGGCTCCATAAAAATTGAATAGTTCTTACTAAAAATAGTTTCACAATTGATCTAGACTTATTTAAACTTGTTTATTAGATACCATAAGAGGATTTATTCAAGGAGAACAATTTTCAAATTCATAGAATATATTTCAATACTTGTTATTAAATATATTTCTAATTAAAATATTTAATTTCATCATAGATTTTGATTTATTTTTTAATTTTATATTTGAGTTTTGTTTAATTTGAATGACAAATTAATTTTAATAACTTCAACTTTCTATTTTCTAAATAAAAAATAATTTTTTCCCTTTCAATTTTAATAATTTCAATTTTCTATTTTTATAGTAAAAAATGTATTTTCTATTTTAAAGAAAAAAATCTTAAAATTCTATTAGGTGTGTCCCTCTATGGCACTATGCTATCACAAAAGATAGATTCATACAAAAAATAACAAGTAAGTTAAACGAATAAATAAGACATACTCAACTAATTTATTAGATAGATTAAGTGAATTTAGGGAAACATCTTTTAAATCCTTAAGATAAGTATTTCCTAGCTTTGTTATAAAAGAATAATTCCTCATTTAAATAAAAGTATGTTCTTATAAAAGAGTACTGTAACGTAATAAAAATTGATAAAAATGAACTCAAACAAATTCTAGATTAAGAGATTCTCGGAAATACGAGCCTCATATATGGGCCTCATAAACGATAACTTCAATCTACTGTTAGATTGGACGGTTCAATCCTTATTTCAAAATCAATCATATCATATAATGAAGGCTAACTTGAAACTTCTAGATTATCCCTAAGACACCGCCCGTGAACAAATCTCCCTAAAGTAGCCTTAAGGCGTGCCGCCCGTGACTGGCTTCCCCCCACGTAACATTTACAACGTGGTACCTTGGAAGTGCTGCCATGAGTTTTTTATTGCATCACCGTGAAGTTGAAGTTAAAAAAATAACAAATAGGTGGATGAGAGATACATAATCTAATAATAAAAAATCAATTAAAACAATTCAATACAGAATACAATAGGCCAACAAGCATTACAATAAAAGAACGGACAGAACAGCTGACATTACTAATTTCACACATGTTTTTTGAGCCAATCGTTATGGCCATTTCTCTTAAAATTTCAATGTTACAGCTGCCATGAAATTTTATGACAAATGGCCATAACGATTGGCTCAAAAACATGAGTAAAATTAGGCTTGATTAACGCCTATTTTGATACAGTCACGGTCACATGCAAGCAAATCTCCTCTTTTCAGGCCCGGAAGGTTTTATGTAACTTTAAGGCCAAACGGCCTGGAAATCTTGGAAAGATCTTTTGGTTAATTAACAATCTCCATACGGCCACTTTCAAACAAAAATTCTGCTGCTAAGAATGTAAAAGCCCTAAGCATTTTTGTCAGTCACCGCAAAATCTTATGTTTGTGGGACCCATTTGCTTCCTACGAGTACGGACCATTAAGATTTTTTGTGTTTTCCGCACGGCCTAGGAAAATGTTTCAGAGAACCAGGTAATGGCGTAGCCAAATGTTATTGCGCGATTGGCCTAGGAAAAGCTTTCAGAGAACTAATGGCGTGGTGAAATGTTATTGCGCGATTGGAACTTGGAAATACTAAGTGAAACAGGCGAATGAGCGCACTACCTCATTCCAATGCCGTTCAAATTCCAGAACATTACTCAAATGTAATCTAAAATCAACAAACTTTACTGGATCATGGAATAATGGAGTATGATCTGATTTGTTGATAAAAAATTGTTTGAATCTCTAATATTAACGAAAAGTTTGTTAAACTCTGAATCGTTAGCGGAAAAATTGTTTAAAAGAATAGCATATGGTCTGAAATAATCGAATATGATCTGATTTGTTGATGAAAATATTGTTTTCTTCTGAAATGTTATGAAAATATCGTTTACATCTCAAAATGTTGATAACAAATATTCTTTTCTTCTGAAATGTTATGAAAATATTGTTTACATCTCAAAATGTTGATAACAAATATTCTTTTCTTCTGAAATGTTATGAAAATATCGTTTACATCTCAAAATGTTGATAAAAAATATTGTTTTCTTCTGATATGTGCTGGAAATACCGTTTACAACTAAAAATGTGGAAGAAAATTGTACAAATAATGGAATATGATCTGATTTGTTGATGTCAAAATTATACAAATAATGAAATAAAATCTAATTTATTGATGAAAAATTGTTTTCATTCAAAATATTGGTGAAAATTTTGATTTGTCGATGAGAAAATTGTGTTTGTTCAAAATATTTGCTGATAAAATTAATTTGTTGATGAAAAAATTGTTTTCATTCAAAAGATTTGCAGAAAAAATTGGTCTGCGGCTAAAAACACTGATCTAATTACTTGATCAAATTCTAGAATTTATGATCGACTGTCAAAGTTTCAGGCATTTGAATTTTACCTGGTGAAATCCCGACTCTTTCGTGAGAGGCACACCGAGCTCTGCCAAACAGGCGTGCACCCGCTGATCGCTGCCGTACAGTGACGAATACCTGTCCAGGCACTCATCTTGAATTTCGGCCAGCGCTTTTGCCAGCGGATAACTTATCGCAAATCCTCCTCCACCATACGCCATTCCAAAAGAATGCACCATATTCTGCTCTGCACACTCGGAATTGCTGCCAATATAATAATACTGATTATGATCATATTTACCTAAAACCTTAACAAGATTCTCCGTAAAGAACACCGTATCATCATCCCCCATGACGAACCACCGGACATTGGGCAACCCTAACCGGAAAGTCTCTGACACAATTCGCGAAATCCGAATCGCAGAGCGGTATCCATTAGGGTGAGTGAACTTAAAGTGCGAAGTGTTGCCGGAGATTTTGAAAGGAGGAGAATTTACAGGCCACGGCTCGGAGGTCGCGCGGTCGAGCCACACAAATCCCCTGTTCTTCCCCTGCTTCCACCACAGATCAATATACTCTTTCCGCCATTTCCATTTATCAGCAGAAGCCGCGATGCCGAACACAATATGCTCCAAACCAGTACCATTACCACTCACAGTCTTTCCAGAAGCCCTTATTGTCTGCGTCGCAACAAATTTCGAAGCTCCCTGGCTGCCAATGAAAAGCGCGGCCCAGCAATCAGAGGACTCCCAACAGGGATGCGTAGAAAGCACCAGAAAAAGCACATAGAAACCCCAGCCAAGTGCCACAGCTCCGCTGCCCTTCCAGCACAATTGCCTCATCATTTCACACACATTTGTTCTCGCCCTCGGGCATTCCTCCTGATCTCCCTTCCTCTGCATACTGAAAAATCGTATAAGCCCCGAAAATTCAGCCCATTTAAAGCCCTAAAAACCAGGGTTTACAACTTCCAACAAACATTTACAGCCCCGCCCCAGCCAGAATATAAATAGCCCAAAGTTTTCTAAATTCCTAAATTTCTTCCGCCTGCACTTATTTTTCCCCCAAGTTTGGATCTCCTCCCAGCCGGCCAGAGCAATTATGAGCTCTACAATACGCCAAATTCCGCTATTCAAGAATGCCTGGATATGAAATCTGAAAGCAAATATTCTCTACCGCAAATCTTTAATGGCGGTAACAGACTCCGAGCTAAAATAACATTTTGTTCCGCATGCTCCGGTTCGCGGATCGAGTCGCTGTAATGGCAGCCGCAGAATCCATTAACGACACGTGTTGAGGCGATTTTCTATTCTCACTGGAAACACGGTGAAGTGCCAGACCCGTTCCTTTGGTCAAGGAACTCCACTTACTGTTTTCTCTTCAGATTGAATTCTTGACAGATGTCTCAGGACCCCTTTAATCTTCTGACACGTAATTGCACAGAAGCACCAAATCTTCGTCGACCACGCCGGCCATTCTCGAATTACTCAAGTTCTAAGTGGACTTGTTTACACCGAATTCTCAATAATCCCTTATAAATTACAGGTTTCAGTCAACATAATAACCAGATTAACAGGGTCAATTCAATGGCATCTCCGGAATGCTTGTCAATTTGGCCGCACTTTCTCTAATTCGGGGACCTGGGTCCCACGCTGTACATATTTTTCTCTCCTTTAGTTCTTTTCGGCGTCATTCATTTTTGGTTTTTGGTGTCCCTTGGGGATGCCCATATTAGGTTTTACTTTTTGTCGTCTAAATACCTAGGTTTTCACACCCAACACATTGTGTGTGTTTTTTTTTTTCAATATTGTTAGGGTCATGCGGTTTTCCCTTTGTTGTGGACTTAGCTCGATATTATGTTGTTATTATTTTCATGTGAAAATCTTTGTTATTTTCTTCTTTGTTGTGGACTGATTTTATCTTTTGTTTATATTTAATTATTATGTATAAAACATATATTTTGTTTGAAAATGCTTGTGGTTTTACTTTCTATTAGGGGCTCATTGTGTATATTTAATCTTTCTTATTTTCTTCTTTGTTGTGGACTGATCTCATTTTTTATATTTAATTATTATGTATAAAACATATATTTTGTTTGAAATGCTTGTAGTTTTATTCTCTATTATGGGCTCATTGTGTATATTTAATTATTATGTGCAAATCATATGTTTTTGTGTAAAATTTCTTATGATTTTTTCTTGTATTTGGTTTCATTGTCTATATTTAATTAGCATGTGCAAGTCATTTTCTTTTTTTTGGATTTCTTCTTTGTTGTGGACTCCTATCTATATTTAATTATGATGTGCAAGTTACTTATTTTTGTGTGGAAGTTATTAAAATTCTTTTTGACTACTTTAATTTTTATATGTATTAAAGATTTAAGTATTTTAGGTAAAATTTTTAGCTATAGATAATAATTTAGTTTAAATTTGTAATTGTTGTTGTTGTTTTGATTTCTAAACTTTTAAATTTAATTTTAATTATTTGTTTAAGTTGACTCTTTTTCAACTAATCTTTATGTGTCATTTTCAATTTCATATGTTCAAGTTTAGTTAATAGACGTTGTATAAAAGAATGAATTTTAATTCATGTTTTTTTTTTTGTATTTTTTTTTAAATTTTTATGGAGGATTTTATAGTTATCCACATGGATGTTTAAGAAATTCAATAAATGAGCACGAGCCTTTAGGTTCAGACCTCTTTGATTGAGAACAAGTGCTATGTAGTGGTGTGTACTTATTGTTATAGTACATTTTAAATATTGTTAGGGTCTTGTCGTTTTCTTCTTTGTTGTGGACTTAGCTCGATATTATGTTATTAGTTTTTTTATGTGAAAATTCTTGTGATTTTTTTTTGTTGTGCACTGATCTCATCTTTTGTTTATATTTAATTATTATGTATAAAACATATATTTTGTTTGAAATGCTTGCAGTTTTATTCTCTATTATGGGCTCATTGTGTATATTTAATTATTATATGCAAATCATATGTTTTTGTGTGAAAATTCTTATGATTTTTTCTTCTATTTGGTTTCATTGTCTATATTTAATTAGCATGTGCAAGTCATTTTTTTTTGGATTTCTTCTTTGTTGTGGACTCCTATCTATATTTAATTATGATGTGCAAGTTACTTATTTTTGTGTGGAAGTTATTAAAATTCTTTTTGACTACTTTAATTTTTATATGTATTTAAGATTTAAATATTTTAGGTTAAAATTTTAGCTATAGATAATAATTTAGTTTAAATTTGTTATTGTTGTTGTTGTTGTTGTTTTGATTTCTAAACTTTTAAATTTAATTTTAATTATTTGTTTAAGTTGACTCTTTTTCAACTAGTCATTATGTGTCATTTTCAACTCCATATGTTCAAGTTTAGTTAATAGACGTTGTATAAAAGAATGAATTTTAATTCATATATATATTTTTAATTTTTATGGAGGGTTTTATAGTTATCCATATGGATGTTTAAGAAATTCAATAAATGAGCACGAGCCTTTAGGTTCAGACCTCTTTGATTGAGAACAAGTGCCACATAGTGGTGTGTACTTATCGTTATAGTAAATTGTAATGTAATTAGTGATATAAAATTAATGAGTT
The DNA here is from genome assembly GCA_027943335.1 of Chamaecyparis obtusa. Taxonomy (NCBI): domain Eukaryota; kingdom Viridiplantae; phylum Streptophyta; class Pinopsida; order Cupressales; family Cupressaceae; genus Chamaecyparis; species Chamaecyparis obtusa. The sequence continues at coordinate 995,673 of BSBK01002994.1, forward strand.
GTAGAAGACAATGTATTACAATCTCACAAAGATCGGGCAACCCTCTAAATTTGTTATAACATAATAATTTGGGTACACACAATTAAAGCAGGTCAATATAAGTTTAGATTCTTAAATTTACAGAGTGGCCATAATCTAAATCACTCAATTAAAAACATTAAGCTCAGGATAGGAGGAAGGACTGACTCCAAATAAGATGGAAAGGGGACAAGGGATGACAAAGATGACTCTGCCAGTCTAGGATATGGGGAGAAAAGGAGGACCTGGTGGTAGATGATAGTAATGACACTGAAAGAAAATGACGTGGGATGATAGCAAGGGCATGATTTTGAAACTAGGATGACAAAATTTTGGAGGCTTGGATGATTTTTGGACTAGAAATTTGGACAAAGTTGGACTCATTTGGAAAAAAAGATTTTTTTATAGAACTCTTCTTTTGTGTATGTTCAATAGATGCTTTCACTGGTTTTGTAACATCAAAAACATGCACAAGAAATTCTACCCTATGGAATTGGCTTAGCTTTGAAAACCTTTGCTCACAGACTTAGGCACACTCCCTAGAGCTAATCAGAATACAACCATTACAGACCATGCAATAGGTCAGACAATATCATATTAGCCAACTCCAAACAATAGAAAATGGCACGATATGGTGAGTGTCTTGGGGAGGTTACTATCCTCCTTGCACAAAGATTATCAAGCCTTCGAGAGTTCATTGGTTGGGCCTCTGAATTAATGGCGTCTAGTAAGATCTATGACATCCTCCCAATCAGTTTGTATGCATGTGACTTACTTAAGAGCCTAATTGACCATGTCAAAATCATAGGGATATTCACCTACCTCAAACTACCATCAACACACATTGCCTGAGCTTGAGGAGATAAGGCGAGAGCTTTCTCAACACCGTGTTTATATACTGATTGAAGAATTACCAATTTGAGGTCATTCTCTAAAGGGGAAGCACACCCTCTAGACAGGCCTCTCTAGAAGTAAAACCAATTGAGTTTGATCTTTCTCTTCACCCAAGTTCCATGGAGGTGAGGGGAGAGGATACATATAAAAACTAATTATTTTCACATCACTTATTTAACAAGGATTTGCAATGAAGTGAAAGAGCTATAAGGAAGTGTTGAAAAACACTCCTTTAAACATGCCAAAAACACATTCTTTCCAAATTAACAACCTAATTATCTAAGTGTTTTCTATCCAGAACATCAAACATTCATGATTAGCATATAAGGTTCTTTGGAAAACTTAACAAAAATGCTTCAAAAGGGGGAATTTTGAGTTTGCAAAACAATAAATTTTACTCCCTTTACATTCAAGATTTGTGACAGCTCATTTTAAGCTGAAATTGAAGTGTTTATTGCATTTGTTTATTGTCCCTTATGAATTCAAGACTTTGTGTGTTTGATTTCTTTAAAGGGTTAAAACACAATAGTGTTTCCCACTTTTTGGGATGAAGAAAATTGGCTTTCTACAAAAAAAAAATAGGGCCTTCGCTCAAAGGGGGTACTTCGGGTGAAGGGGAAGACCCACTTTGCGAGAAGTACCCTACGTAGGGTACTTCGTGCGAAGTGGGTCCACTTCGCACAAAGTACCCTACGCAGGGTACTTCGCGCCAAGTGGGGTCTTCGCGCTAAGCCCCTTTTGGCTGGATTTCTCTATAAATTTCTGGCATTCCTTTTTTATTTTCATTGTTTATTGTTTGGATTTTGTGGACCCATGGCTTAGAGCGAACCAGTGATGTCCAGTCTGACATCAGCACCTCTTGAGCTTTTTCGACCTCTTCAGATTGTTAGTAGTATCAAGTACACGCATTTTTCTCATTTTTTATTGTAAATTATATGTTTTATATTTATTTTAGTTAGTTATTTGTTTTAAATAATTTTTAGTTGTAGAAATGTTAGACAATCATAGTTAAATATTAGAATTTATGTTAGAAAATGATAGAAGAATGTTAGAAAATGATAGTAGAATTGTTAGAAAATATTAAAAACCATAGTATAAATGTTAGAATATGTTAGAAAATGATAGAAAATCATAGTAGTTTGTTAGCAACTGTTAGAAAATATTTACAAAACATAATAAAACGTAGTATAAATGTTAGAAAATGTTAGAAAACATTAAGACCTTATAGAAATTATTAAAAATATTTGTTTTTAAATTTCTTTTAAAGTTAGTAGATATTAGGAATCTCTCTCTCTCTCTCTCTCTCTCTCTCTCTCTCTCTCTCTCTCTCTCTCTCTCTCTCTCTCTCTCTCTCTCTCTCTCTCTCTCTCTCACTTGTACACGCATTTTTAGTAAAGTTAGTAAATATTAGTTAGTTATTTGTTTTAAATAATTTTTAGTTTGTAGAAATCTTAGAAAATCGTAGCTAAATTTTAGAAAATGATCTAGTAGTATGTTAGAATATGTTAGAAAATTGTAGTAGTAAGTTTCTAGGACCCTTATCCCTCCCTTATGACATATTAAGACACATAGGATCCCTTAGGAATCTCAAGACCTTATAATACATATTAGGCTATCCTAGTACCCATTGATGTATGTTAGGTTCCATTAATACATACAAGGACTTATTGTTTCCCTCAAGGCTCCTTAAGACATATTAGGATGAATTAATGTAACCTATGATCCCTTAGGACCTATTATGACACCTACAACCCCTTAAGAAATTCTAGGACCCTTACGCATCATTGATGACATCTTAAGACACATAGGACCCCTTAGGGCCCCATTATTATATCTTAAAATGTCCTAGGACCCATTCATCTATCTTAGCTTCTGTTAATACATATGTGAACCCATCATTGCCTACAAGAACCCTTAAGACATACTAGTATCAATTAATGTAACCTCAAATCCCTTAGACCACTTATCACACCTACAACCCATTAACATTATTAGACCATTATACATCCCTTATGACATTTTAAGACATATATGACCCCTTTGGATACTCAAGACCCATTAACATATGTTAGGTTGTCCTAGGACACATTTATGTATCTTAGATTCAATTAATACATACGAGGATCCACTAATGTAACCTAGGACCCCTTAGGACCTCTTATGTTACCCAGGACCCCTTAAGACATTCTAGGACCCTTATCCATCCCTTACACTATCTTAAGACACATCTAGGACCCATTGTTTCCCTCAAGAAACCTTAAGACATACTAGGATCAATTAATGTAATGTAGGATCCCTTAGGACCACTTATTGCACCTACGACCCATTAACATTCTAGGACCCTTATTTGGATCCCTTATGAAATCTTAAAACAAATATGAAACCTTAGGACCCCCAAGACCCATTAAAGAATCTTAGGATGTCCTAGGGCCCATTAATGTATCTTATGTTCCATTAATACATACAAGGACCCATTGTCACCTTGAATACCCCTTAAGAAATACTATGATCCCTAAGGACCTCTTATGACACATACGACCCCTTAAGACATTCTAGGACCTTTCTCCATCCCTTACAACATCTTAAGATACCTAGGACGCATGAGGACCCCCAAGACACATTAATGTATCTTAGGATGTCCTGGGACCCATTTATGTATCTTACATTCCATTAATACATAAGAGGACCCATTTGTTTACCTCCAGGACCCTTAACATATATATTAGGATCAATTAATTTAACCTATAATCCCTTAGAAGCATTTATGACACATATGAAGCCTTAAGGCATTCTAGGAACCTTATCCATACCTTATGACATCTAAAGAAACATATGACCCCTTTAGACCTCCAAGACCAATTAATGTATCTTAGGATTCCCTAGGACCCATTCATGTATCTTAGGTTCTATTAATTGATATGAGGACCCATTTTCACCCCGAACAACCCTTAATACATACTAGAATCAATTAATATAACCTAGGATCCCTTAGGTCCACTTACAACACATGTGACCCCTTAATACATTCTAGGAAACTTATCCATCCCTTACAATGTCTTAAGACACATAGGACCCCAAAGACCCATTAATGTATCTTAGTATGTCATAGGACCCATTCATGTATCTTAGGTTCCACTGATCTTATAGAAATTATTAATTTAAATATATATTTTTTAATTGCTTTTAAAGTTAGTAAATATTACGAATCTCTCTCTCTCTCTCTGAATTATGTACATAAATTTTAGAGTTACATGTATAAATGTTATTCATGTAGACATAAAACTCTTTAAGAACCCTTAGGATCCTTAGGACCTATAATAGGACCCCTTAAGACCTAATAGGACCCCTTAAGACTTAATAAGACTGGACTTAAGACCTAATAGGACTAATTTGAGACTCATTATATATGTCATTAGTATATGTTTGATATTTTCAGTTTATGATTTGAGACATATATTTATATGCTATCCAGACCTCTAGACATAGATGATTTATGATTTGACATTATATAGATTTATGATGGTTTCATTTGATTAGATTATATGATTTGATTAGATAATTTCATTTGATTAGATTATATGATTTGATTAGATGATAATATGATTTGATTAGATGGTTTCATTTGATTAGATTAGATGGTTTCATTTGATTAGATGATATGATTTGATTAGATTAGATGATTTGATTTGATGATATATGCTTTTCTTAGATGACTTGATTAGATGGTTTTATTTGATTAGATGATATGATTAGATGGTTTCATTTGATTAGATTAGATAGTTTCATTTGATTAGATAGTATGATTTGATTAGATGAGTTGATTAGATGGTTTCATTTGATTATACTTAATTAGATGGATGTAGAATTAATATCATAAAAAATAACAAGTTAATACATGTAACTAATGGACAATAACTGTTCTAACTCATTCTAGAACTAACACGTCATAAGTAATCTAACTAATTTCATCATTTTTTAGTGTCTTAAGGGGATCTTTACCTAATAAGCAATCTTAAGGGGAGGTCTTAAGGGTATCTAGAATTAATATCATAAAAAATAACTAGTTAATACATGTAACTAATGGACAATAACTATTCTAACTCATTCTGGAACTAACACATTTCATAAGTAATCTAACTAATTTTATCATTTTTAGTATCTTAAGGGGATCTTTATCTAATAAGCAATCTTAAGGGGAGGTCTTAAGGGGATCTAGAATTAATATCATAAAAAATAACTAGTTAATACAAGTAACTAATGGACAATAACTATTCTAACTCATTCTATAACTAACACATGTCATAAGTAATCTAACTAATTTCATCATTTTTTAGTGTCCTAATTTCATTAAAAATAACTATTTAATACATGTAACTAATGGACAATAAGTATCATAAAAATCATTGAATAATCAAAGCATACATAAAATCTTTAACTAATATGCAATCTATAAAAATCATTGAATAATCAAAGTATACATATAAAAACATACATGTATACAAGCATATATATATATAAGCATACATAAAATTCTATATATTAAAACCATTGAACCATCAAATAGGTCCATCATATATCAACAAATTATAGTCCATCATATGTTTAAATATATAAACAAAGTATAGTGAAATTTAATCCAGAGATATCAAGTAGGTCCTAACACATGAAATGGGTATACATATTATACTTTTTAGACCAACTCAAGTGGTTCAAATCTTTCATGGAGAACATGTAATATTCTCTCATGATCTTTACTATATAGTCTCTACGTACTATGCCGACATTGAGATTTAACTGTATGGAGACAAATGGATGTGGCAACTATTAGGTGACTATATTGAAACACCGTATCGTCTGGTTGGTAATCAAAAAAGTGAATACCATGTTAAATTACTTTGATTTTATTGAAATATGTTCCCTCTAAAATAACTGAACCCACAGGTCACAAATTTTAACAATATATAAATTTAAACAAACTAAATTTGAAATTTGTTAAAAGGTTGAAATTTAAAATTTACAAATTGAGTTCAATATATTGAAGTAAAGCATATACAAACCTATGGGTAACAACATTCCATCACTTTCTTTAGGTTCAAGTAACTTCATCCTCTCTGCAGTACAACACAATAAATAATAACCAACTCCTTCTACATTTCCACACTCAACAATCACTGCAAAGACATCTCCTGCACAATAAATTTATATATACATGTGTGAGATCTTAAAAATTACTTAGTTCAATCTATAGATCTATCTATCTATCTATACATGCAGCTCAATGGACCATATAATGTAAAATATATATACTTACCAATTTTGACCAATCCTAAGATATGAACGTATTCAGTAGAAATCAAAGGGACATCATCGAAGTTTTCATCTTCATCTCTATCAAATGTATCAGTAACAACTAGTGACACTAGAGTCCATGCACCTACATATCCATGGTCTTGATTGATGCATTCCTCATAATTGTCAGCAATGCAATGACAACAAAAGCATGAGTAGTCCCTAGTGTTCAAGATCCAATTGCAACAATTCATACTCATAACTGAATGCAAAGATCGTGTCTTTTCTATCCTATTGCAACCATGCATAATTTTTCTAGCCACACCTGAAAAAATGCATATATAATACATTCTATAAATATAATTTAAATAAATAATACATAAAAAAATTAAACACTTTCAAATAATTTAAAAATGTGTGCATACCTTTTATCTCCCAAAATTTTCTCTGTGGCACCGCTTGAGTCAATCCTGATGATGTGTCATTCTCATTTGGTGTGAAATGTGTCTTGAACCATTCAACCACATCATGGGGTGGCTGCAAGAAGTTGGGTCCCACATTTGGCCAAAAAGTGGAAGTGTTTTCACTATTTTTCAAAATTTCTGTCAATTGATGTCCAAATTTGAAGCACTTAAAGATTGAATCTTGAAAAAATTTAGTAACATAAAATTTAGTGCTCGGAATCTAGTTTTCAAATATGTAATTTATTTCAATACCCACATGTTATAAATTGAATTTTAGTATGCATGTCTAAAAACCACTTTTTCAAAATGCATGTTTCAGGACCACACCTCACGCGTGTACGGACACCCTTTTTTGAAGTAAATGAATGTATTTTTGGGAATCCTTTTGGGAAAAGGTACCTAAAACACTGAAGATTGGTCAGAATATTTTATCTTATTTTTTTATTGAATATTTTTTTATTATTAATTTTTAATTGACTATAAAGTACATTTTTGAAACCTCTGGTGTATGGACATCATAATTTGATGATAACTTCACTTTTTTTCAAATTTTTTTTTTAAATCGAAAAGAATTCTATCTAGTTTGGTCACATATAACTCATTTTTCAAAAAATTAAAAATTAAAAAAGTTATTAAAGTTTTAGTTAACCTTGGTATTTCAAGTTTAGGTACCACGTTGGCTTAATAAATATTGTATAAATATTAAAACTCATCATATCACTATAAAATTTATATTTTTATAATCTGCATAATAAGAGCTAAAATGGGCTTTCGTTTGATCAAAAAATTTATTCGAGAAGTTGTCCTAAAAATTATGGCAAGACAAAAATTTTAGTCTGTAATGTCTTAGCCATTTTTTTGCAAGGTCAAGCACAGGCTTGGTGGGACCAAGCCTATCCCGAACCAAAACCCAAGCCAAGAGGTAAGGTTCCCGCCCATAGATTTACAAATCGGGCGCCCGTTTTGTAAATCTAAAAATGAGTGCTCATGTTTTGAAACTAAAAATGGGCGCCCATATGTTAAAGAGCCGTTGCAACCCAAAAAACCAGATTGTGGGCATGATCTAATGATTGATGAATTTTCACTTTGTTTTCTATCGATTTGCAGTAGACAAAGAGAATATTTCTGCCAACATTCTTTTTTTAAATCTTATTTTGGATCTGACATTCAGAAAAGATTGTTTGAACTTGAATTTTGGTGCAAAAATGGGATCAAACCGACATAGAAAGAGGTCAATGAAAGTTCTGACACCCAAGGAGATTGCAAAAAATAGAGGGAAGGAGGCAAAATGACAACGAGAAAGAAGAGAAAGACTTTGAAACCCGAATAATGTTGGAGCATTGAGTTCAACAATTGTTTCAGAAGAGGAGGAAAATGAAGACACCATAATGGATGCAGAGGTTGAAGAAGAAAAATTAGGTGCATCTTCTAATCCAGTAGTGGATACATATATGTCTTCGCATCCAATTGTTACAACTTATTCTGATAAAGATGTTCATGATTTGCTAGAAGTAGGTTACAATAGAAATGATTTAAATTTTATTCCTAAAAATAGATTAACAAGTTTAATTGCACGTGAAATTTCAGAAATTAGTAATGTTAATCATAATGATAAACGAACTGAAAGTCAAACTCCAATTGAAACTGAAAATCAAACACCAATTCAAATTGAAATCAACAATGTAAATGTAGACATAGAAACACCGATTGAGAAAGAAACACATTTGAATGATAATGAAATAAATGATCAATTTCAATTAAAAATTGATGTGTTAGACAATCTGCATGGTTTGGTTTCATTGAGACAGATTAGGACACATGCGAGCAGATTGTTTAGAAAAAATTTTTATAATAAGAAATTTGGGTTTCAATGTCAATTAATGTTACAATTAATTAAAATGTCTAAAATGCGAAAAGTGATGAAGAGGTTAGGCATTTAAGTGAAAACTAAGAAGAAGGATGTCTCTAAAAAAAGTTGTATCAATTGTTGCTAGTGCCTATGATACAATTGGAAAGAAAAGTCATTCTAAAGATAGTAATGCGGCAAGCTGAGCAATAACAACAGCTTTAGTAAACAAAACTACTACTGATAAAAGAATGATTTCAAACATAAGTGGATATCTTAATATTAATTGTAAAACTTTAACAAGAGCTGTAAAGAGAAGAGTTAACTTTGAAAGTGATTCGACAAACCATTTATGGACCTTCAGTGGCAGACTCCCGAGGTCTGACATGAAACTTACTGGTGAAGTCAAAAATTTGATTGAAAAATTTTGGCATGATAATACAAGAGTATCCCCTAATGCCAGAGATGTTCTTAAATTAAGAGTCGGTTCAAAAGTTCATGATCCACATCCAAAACACCTTTTAGATATGACTCAAACATAATTGTATAAAAAATTTGTGGATGATAAGGTGTTAACTATTAGTATTAGTCAAAGATCTTTTGAAAAATGTAAACCATGGTATGTAATGATTAACAAAGAAAGAATCACCTATTGTTGCAAAACTCATGTTCAATTTCGTTATCATTATGATATTTTTCGATCTATACATTCTACTATGCATACTAATGAAATGTTGCAGGAATGTGGTATAAATATACCACCTGAAACTGTAAAGGAGTTTATATCAAATTTGTTTTGTAACCCACCTAATGAGCAATTTTATCTTTTGAATGCATGTGTTTCTGGTGTATGTGATGTATGTGGCAATCTTACATTATTAGATGAATGTTTGCATGAAAATATTTCATTTGATTTTGGACAACAATTAATTGATGTACAAAGATTTAAAACTGTTGAGTATCCATTGAAGGATGGAAAAGTTGGAAAACGGTGCGACCTAATAACTGAAAAACTTAGTGTTAATGCTTTTATGAATGAATTCAAGAGTAAGGTCGTACCTAAATATGTGAAACACTCTCACAATTCTAGATGGCTTGATGGACAATTTCACATATGCAAGAATACATTTCCAATTGGTAGTATACTGTCAGTTGTTGACTTTGCAGAGAACTACACGCTTGCACCACAAGATGAGATCCTACCACAATATTATAATTCAGTGCAAGTAACAATTTTTATTCATATTGTCTATAGACATGCACTTGATAGTATAGAAGAGGATCAGAAAATATTGAGAGAGTACCATTTCTATATGAGTGATAATAAGTTACACTCATCAGAGTTTGTCCAATATTTCTTTAATACCTTTTATGAAAATTTAAGGGAGGGAGAAATTCATATAACACAACATCTAATATGGTCAGATAATTGCATAGGACAATTCAAGAATGCTAGAATGTTTTATTGGTTGAGTAGGATGCACAAGAAAATAAATATCCAACATATCTGGAGTTTTTTTGAGGCTGGACACGGGAAGGGAGAACATGATGGTGCCGGTGCATGTGTTAAGAGAGCCCTTTGTAGAGAGCAACTCAAGTTTGAGGAAAAATCAAAATTTAAAGATGCATGTGCAATTGTTGAATGGTGTAAAACAAGTTTGTCTACAAGATCAAGTTAGAACTCTACAATTAGACATTTTTTTCTAGCTAGTTGAAGAGAAGAATATCCTTTCAAGATATAATTGTAATACAATCAATGGATTAGCTAACTGTCATTCATTTAAGAATTCTAATTCTAACACTTGGACTATATGGACTAGGGAGCTTGCATGTTTTTGTCAACTTTGTGTTGTAGGTGAATGGGAAGAATGCGAGAATACATAATGGGTTGAAGAATGGAAACAAAAATCCTTAACACCTAGTGAGAGACAAGATGAAGATGTTATAATAAATGAAGACCTGGATCATGCCTTTGCATCAGAAGATTATGATCGTGTTTCAGATCTCATACAGCCTAGTAATTTAATACAATTTATTGTAAAACTTTAAATTATATATTAGTTACATGTGTATGTCATATAATTTAAGATTATATATATTTGAATTATAAACCTTTAAACAAGTTTTATTTACAGTGTACATGTACTTAATTTTGTTTTGCAGGACATGTGTATGCTATTTTTGCACCTGAGGAAAATGAAGAGCAAATAGAGTATTGGTTAGCTCAATGTGTAGAACCCAAGAAAAAGTTGATATGTCATCAAGTAGATGATGATAATTTTCAGTATCCAATTGGGTCTATTGTGGTAGTTGGTACATGGCTATGCAAATACCTAACAAGAAGGAATGGTTTACCAGCTTTTGAAGACTACCAATCAGAAAAGAAGATTATACACTATTCCCATTTGGTAGTGGCAACAAATATCAAATTGGAAAGATACAAAGGGAGAGCTGCTAATAAAATTTTATGGACACTTTCAATGGAAGAGCATGAGGCAATCATAGACACATTGCAGAAAAGAGAGGATGTTGATGGTACATTAGGTTAAATCAAATTTATACATGTAAGTTTTTATTCAATTGTCTTATTAACTTTAAAATTAAAATTAACTTTAAATAAACTCGAGTACATAAATTCTAACATTTCAACATGTTTATTTTTATGATGCAGGATGTCAGGAAGAACATAGATGCATTGCAAAAAAGAGAGGATGTTGATGGTACATTATGTTGAATCAAATTTATACATGTAAGTTTTTGTTCAATTGTCATATTAATTTTAAAATTAAAATTAACTTTAAATGAACTCGAGTACACAAATTCTAACATTTCAACATGTTTATTTTGATGATGCAGGATGTCAGGAAGAACATATATCTGCATTGCAGAAAAGAGAGGATGCTGATGGTACATTAGGTTGAATCAAATTTATACATGTAAGTTTTTGTTCAATTGTCATAGAATTTGTATATGTTTTCTACATGTCTTCTTTGAAGTGTCATAATTTATAATTTAGAGATATAGATTTGAAATTAAAATTAAAATTAACTTTAAATGAACTTTTATAAATTCTAACATTTCAACATGTTTATTTTTATGATGCAGGATGTCTATTTCAAAATTGTATTCGTACAATTTTGGGTTTATAATTTAAGATCACATGAACTAATTTTGGGTTTATAATTTAAGATCACTTGTATTCGTACAATTTTGGGTTTATACTTAAAATTTAAATTCATAACTTTGTATTCACCTAATTTTGTTGTAAATATTAAACTATGCACATTGGTCAGATTATGTTCACTTAATAGATCTCATTGTTTAATAGTTATTAAGTTTGTAACATCCATATTGTTCTTGTCAATTACATGTATTAATAGATGTCATTGTTAGATGATCTAGATGATTTTTTTTATAGTTAATCAAAGTGTTCATATTACTTGTAACACGTATCTAGATATTGTACTTAGATCAATTACACATGAATTAATAGATCTCATTGTTAGATAGATTTTTTTTTAAGGATACATTGATAAATTACATAACAAGTCCTGATTAAGATAAATTGATAAATTACATAACAACTCATGATTAAGATAAATAACATAACAAGTCCTGAAATAATTTACATGTATCATAATGTCCATCATATCAACTCATAATATATACAATACAATCATTATGATGACTATTTGGACTATTTGAACTTGTTTTATGATGACTATTTGGACTTGTTCATTTTATTTTTGATGACTATTTGGACTTGTTCATATTATTTTTTATGACTATTTAGACTTGTTTTATGATGACTATTTGGGCTTGTTTAGACTTGTTCATATTATTTTTACTTGTTGTTAGAGTAGGACTTGCATTATATACTAGTCCACTTGTTATCATATATTGTACTTGGACTTGTTTTTAGATGAGTTGATATGATGGACATTATGATACATGTAAATTATTTTAGGACTTGTTATGTTATTTATCTTAATCATGAGTTGTTATGTAATTTATCAATTTATCTTAATCAGGACTTGTTATGTAATTTATCAATTTATCCTTAAAAAGTCCTACTCTAAAAACAAGTCCAAGTACAATATATGATAACAAGTGGACTAGTATATAATGCAAGTCCTACTCTAACAACAAGTAAAAATAATATGAACAAGTCTAAACAAGCCCAAATATTCATCATAAAACAAGTCTAAATAGTCATAAAAAATAATATGAACAAGTCCAAATAGTCATCAAAAATAAAATGAACAAGTCCAAATAGTCATCATAAAACAAGTCCAAATAGTCCAAATAGTCATCATAATCTAACTCTACTCATCTAGCTGATCTATAGTCCTCTTCACTCCATGTGAAGAGGACTACGATGCATCAACATGCTCTGTCTGGTCTTGAGTACCCTCATCCTACTCTGTCTAGTCTCGAGTACCCTCATCCTCAACTACATGAAAAGTGGATGAAGCCAAGTCCTGTAAAAACATTTAAAGTACAAATTAAAAATTACTTAAATTAATCATCACCTGAAAGGATAGTGTCAATGGATGCATTTGGCTTAATCCTGTAGCCATGCCAAGACTCATGGTGGTGTCGACCTGAACAACATATATAAAGCATTAATCAAACTTATATAGTACATATATACATAAATTATAAAGTATATATAACTTGATTATATATAAATATGGAATAAAAACATGTGTACATTACCTGTGTCTGACACATAGCTAATGTCACCGATGAGTCAAGACGTAAATGTGATTGTGCAACATGAGACAATCCAAAAGCCTACAATTACAAAAAAAATAAGTGTGAATCAAAGTTGTACATAAATTAGTAAGATACAAATACTTAAAATTAATAAATGAAAAACATACTATAGGTATATGCAACTGACTCTTGGTGACTGGTGGGGCAGAGAATGAAGGACTGCCAATCTCGGTGGTACATGAGAGGCCCTACAAAATCACAAAAATATGTCAAACACATTATCAATTAAAGTTTATATTTTGTTTAAAGTTTAAATGTATCAAGATCAAAGTGCATACCGTGAATGGAGCACCGAGATGTCGAGGTGTCGATGTCATATGATGACAACTAATGAATGTTGGAGGGTCAACCCTCCTTTGTTCACCAAAAAATCCACATGTTATGGCTCATAATTGTATAAATAAGAAATTTAATATTGCACTATATTTAAATTATATAATTAAATTTACCTGTGTGGGATGATCATTGTCTGCATTGAGTAAATCAACATATGATGAGATATCATCTCCGGCATCACCATGTGCGCCATCATCATCATCGACATATCCACCATGTGCGCCATCACCATGCACACCATCATCATCATCGGCATATCCACCATGTGCGCCACCAACATCATCACCATATCCACCATGGGTAGCATCAAGATCAGACTGGGGACCCCTACATATACCCCCACAACTTGTGCAAACATGTGCTATGCTGGGGGCAGTCCTCGCCTAGGTCATGTGCTGTAACAAATTGCCTGTAAGGGCACTCAAAGAACCAAGAGATGACTACACTGCTCGATGATAGATAGGTGCAGGAAGTACAGGAGATGGAAGAGAAACAAGGGGCTCATTGCACACACGATTTCTACTTTTGTCACTCAATTTGACCCCTGGCCTATCTAGTGGCATGCCTCGACCAACCCCCTGAAATGCTCTCATGTCAAAATAATTGGGTTTCTTACCCAATTCAAACTCAGCCCATAATTTCTTCAAAAAATAAAGTGGGGCCTCATGATTAGCATGTGGTGGATGGTCAAATACCATCCACCACCACTCCCAAAAATGCCCTGCTATGCCGGGGTGTCTACACCATCTAATTGAAATACGTGGCTTCTTGCCAACTATCTGCTCACCCGTTGCAGGGTTCAAAAAATAGCCTGCCAAATCATTTTTTGTAATTTTTAACTTATTAACCTCTTTATAAGAGAGGCCATCAACATAATATACACGCATAGACTCCCTCCAAGACTCAAAACTATCAATCTCGTAGTCTAATGTCTGTATGGAATCTACTATGCCTTGCATGCTATTTGCAAGGCATAGTTGTTGGATAGATGGATAGGGATCATTCCTAATAATGTTTGTCTCTCATGATCTCCTCTACATTTCTCCTAATACTATCTCTAAGCTCTCTAGGTGGAGGGGGAGGTGGAGGAGGTGGTGGTGGTGGTGGTGCATGCTGACCTATAAGCTCATCAATGTGAAAATCATCCATATTGCCAATCTATGTACAAATAAAAACATGATAATTTACAATTAACATACTATAAAATATATTTTACCTTACAACTTGAATGACTTAAATAATCAAAACTTGAGAGAGAGAGAGAGAGAGAGGAGAGAAAGCATGAACTAAATTTATGTTTTGGTTTTCTAAATTTATATTAAATGATTTTCTAAGATAATAAAAAATAATAGTATGGAGAGAGAGAGAGAGAGAGAGAGAGAGAGAGAGAGAGAGAGAGAGAGAGAGAGAGTGTGTGTGTTTTTAAATTTATTTTTTGGTCAAGAACTAAATTTATGTTTTGGTTTTCTAAATTTATATTTTGATTTTCTAAGTTTAGGGTTTCGTAAATTAATTTTTTTTATCTAGGTTTACATTTTTGTTTTATTATCTAGGGTTTTGGTTTTCTATGTAGGGTTTTGCAATGTAATTTTGTATGTACCTAAATTTTACTAGTTTTCTACTTTAGTACGATAATTTACAAAGTAAATTGAAATAAAAAAGAATTACAACTTTGAAAGATAAAATATAATTAAATTTATGCAATAATTTTGAAAATAACATTAAACTATACATTTTTAAATTAAAAATAACCTGAAACTACAATTTTTAAAGACAAAAATCATAAAAAAATAATAAAAAAGAATAGTACGTACCTAGAAGACGAAAAAAATGGTAGATGGGGTCGACAAGGGAAGCTAAATCGGGCACCCGAGCTGTACCAAACGTGATTCCATTTTCCCTGTGGATGAAAATGACAAGAATTTCATTTAAAAGAAAAAATATATAGATTTTCAAAACGGGCACCCGATTTGTTCAAATTGGGCGCCCGTTTTGCTTTGGGTGCCCGATCCTAAACAGGCACCCGATTTTTGAATGGGCGCCTGATTTTTCAAATTGCTTCGGGCTCCTGAACCAAAATGGGTGCCTGATTTGTAAAAATCGGGCACCCATTTTGTATTGCTAATTCTCCATCACCGCGAACTTCCACGGAATTGGCCCCCAACTCCGAACTCTTACCCCATGTGCATTTTTTATATGAACTCCCTTATGATTCATTTGATACTTTCGTATAGCACATTTGATGCAAGCTCCAACACCATCATGTTCACCTTTTCAATGTCCACTCTCAAAGAAACTCTAGGCATGTGGTATGTTTTCATTACGATGATATCTACATAGTGCATAAAATGGTCTCGATGATTTGAATTGTGCAGCACATCCATCTGATAAAACATAATGTTTATCAATTTTTATACCTCTTTCTTTCAAATTTGCAAAAACTATCTTGAAGCAGTGTTCTACATAATGTTCATGTCATGCTCTCTATCATCACTTATATAAAAATGATATTCCTTCTTGATGACCCATGTTTCAAATGTGCTCTAAATACCATCCAAATCTAATTGTGCATGTCGATAAAACACATGTACCATAATAGTAATGTTCTTTGAAAAATAGTATTCCGATTGAATTGCCTTTTGATGAACAAAGAAATAATTTTCTGCAAAATCAACAATTGATACAATAGTTCCAAGTGGGAAATTGTCTCTTAGTGTTTGGAATTGTTGTGCTTGCCACTTTGCAAAAAAAGCATGATGAATGTAGGGTTGAATTAATTTTTTAAATTTTTCTATAAATACTCCAACATTTATCTCCTCTTCAACATATTCTAACCTTTTGGATTCTTTCCCAAATTTTGTTTCATTCTTTACATATTTGTAACTCTTGTAATTTATCATCTTTGTTACATCAATATTTTTATTTTTCAAAGGAAAATGAGACAAATTAGCACATGTTTGACATATTCCTTTATGAAATTTATTTGTCCAGCTACATCATCTTTTTTGTCATATAAAATAGATGAGATGAACTCACTTCATCTAGTAGGAGGAGCATTTTCAAAACCATAAGTGTCTTCTACAAACTTTCAAAAAACTTGATAGTGGAGATCAAATTCAGTATGATAACGACAAAAAGTTTCAAACACTTTGTTTGTCCTGATATAATACAACTTCAATATTTCAAACAATGTTTTCCCAATCTTTATATTAGGATTTGAACTACAAAATGACACATACATTTTATGTTGTGTTGTGTCCAACCAATGTTTCGTATGATATTCATATTGATTAGCTAAAAATTTATGTTTGATAATATCTGTACTATTTGATGAAGGACATTTATTATCATTCCAAAATAATGTGACCAAATTCTTGATTCCTTCATCAATCTTATTAGAATGAGGAGCTCTACACATGATTGCCCAATTGCCTTCCAAGGCACACTATCATCCAAAAGTATTCTCCTATTAATATATCTTGATATTATTTTCCTATTAAAACCAAACTGAGATGAAACTGAAGATATATATCTTTTTCAAAGCATAGTGTTACCTACAATGGATGTCAACATAACTTTTCTTGTAATGGTCTTATCTTTAGTTCAAGATTGCTTCCCTACTTGGTTCAAACCTTTCCTAATATTTTCAATCATATCAGTTTGCATGTCAAAAACTTTTCTCTTCTTTGATGTTGTGTCTATACCCAATAATTTTAATGCCCCTTCCAACTTTTTGTTTATAAGTACAACTAAAAGTTATTGGGCTTGTTCAAGTGTTTCAAAATTATCAAATTTAGCCAATATTTCTCTTGCTATCATATTCATTGATCTCTTCTTAGCAAGACTTAAGGGTTGAACATTAGCAAGTGATCTCAAATTCTCCACATCCATTGTAAGTAAATGATCTAAGTTTCTATAATTAATATTTCTCTTTATAGTTTGAGCTAAATTTAAAAGTTCATCCATACCAGTAGGAGCACGTGATCTTGACCCTTCTTGAACTTCAATTTCTTGAGCTTCCATAGGGAGTGATCTCGACCCTTCTTCAATGTGCAATTCTTTGACTTGACTTGATCCTCCTACTTCAGCTTGTCTTTCACCTTCTTTAGTTTTTTGATAATATGTCAATGCAGCTTCACGATTTCTTTGTTCAGTACCGGGTGATCTTTTTCTAGCAGATTTACTTTGTCTTCCCTTCTTGTTCCCCATTTCTTCTCTCCAAAAATGTCTTCCACAAGATCACCAATAAAAATTCTCTTCTTCAAAAAATATTTTGATCTAATATTTCTCCTCTCCAAAATTATGCCTTTGAAAAAATAGAAATAACAATCCTCCTCCAAAAAATGCCTTTATAAAAATTGATCAATAATAGAAAAAAAAATAGAGAAAGTGAATGAATTTATTGCAATTCGGTATAAAATAAAAATAAAATGTTTTAGTTTTATACCATTCTAAATTTTTTTACAAAACAAATTCATCACTAGCCGACTGATTTCGCTCAAAGTACCTTGGGGAAAATTCTAGCGGGGTGTTTCTTCGCTGGACTTTTCATTTTGGGGTCTTTGCATGAAGACTCTTCACACGAAGCCCCCTAGGTGTCTTTGCGTGAAGGGGGTCTTCTCTTGAAGACCCCTAAACTAAAATTTTGCCCTCAGAAAAAAAGTGAACTACAAAAAAAAGGTCTTTCAAGGCCTGGTACAAGGACCAAACATGATGATTTTTTCAAACATACGATGTCAAATGATGCTATTTGGAACAAGCTTTCTAATGAATATAATTTTAATACATATTAAGTTCATTATCACTTTTAAATATTACTTTAACTCAACATAGGTTGTTTGGTCATTCAACAACCTATCTCTTCAAGACTTCTAGAAAAATAGTAAATTACAAAAATAATATATGAAAAATATGTAGGAAAAGTGTATTTGTGTTACCTTTCTATGACAAAAAGAAAAAATGAATTTTGATATACACAAATCAAGTTAGAGCGATCCAAGTGACCTTATGTCTAAATTACAGTTACTGTCACTTTAGAACTTAATAGACTATGAAATATTTACCCAAAATGAATAAAACCAATTGCATCCTTTAGATATTGAAGTTACAAATATAATCTTGAAATAATTACATCGTTATCATATTTTAAAAAAAAGTTATGTTGATCCAAGTGACAGTAACTCCTTAAAACATAGTTTTTTCACGCAAACCACTTTTCAAAGGAGAAGGCAAAATGAATTTAAATAAATTTTAATTTTTTAAAAAAATATTTAGAAACTAGAAATAAAATTCTAAAAGACATTAGTTTACATCATCTTCAAATTCCTAATAGTTTTGCGGCAATAGGTGTTCGAAAGTGAAGTTTTTTCTTAGAATATTGATCTCCGTGTCAAAGTTGGCCAAAAAGTGGGACACACTATTGTGGGACCACCCTAAACCCAAATTAAAGTGTGAAAAATTAGGGGTTCTTTTTAGCCTTTGTTTATTTTAGTGCACCAAATATTTGACGTGTGAGGTTTGATGTGAGGAATACTGCAGACACCTAAAAATCCATTAGAAAATAAAAGTATTTTTATTTTTTTGAAAACCCCTTATGACATCATCATTTATTAATTAATTAATATAATTTTATGCCATTAAATCCCTTTATTTTAATTAAACATCTTTAATTAGAGAATCTCTCCCCAAAGCATTTAAATCAATTTTGAGTGATTTTCCTCTCTTTATTAAATCAATATTTAATAAATAATGTCACATTCCCTAAATAAATTTTATATTTATTTAAAGCCTAAAACCCTAGAATCTTCTAGCCTTTCCTAAACCCTTCCAATCTTTCCTAAACTTCCCTAAACCTTTCCTAAACCTATTTAGGAGGTGTTTCCTACATTTCTTAGCCTAATCCTAGTCTCATTGACTTTTGGTCAAACCCTTCCCTTAATGAGCCTTACACACTCATTAAAGCCTCTTACACACTCTTTAAGGCTTCTTACAACCTCATAAAGAGACCCATGTCTCTTCTTCCACACTTTTTCCCCTTCCACACTTCCCTAGTGTTGCTCACACATGTGTGAGCAACCCTAACCCAAGGTAAACCTTACCATACCCCTAACCTTACCTCAAACTCTACCCCGGACCTTACCTCTGACTCTAACTCATCCTCCTGACCCAAGCCCTTCCCAAAATCCTATAAATACCCTCACTTCCTAAGAGAAAACAACCAATTCACATCTCTCATATTAAGTAGTGTTATAATGCTAGAATAATCCTAGATCTCAACCTTTCTTCATTATATGCTAGATTAACTCATTTTCCATGCTTTCTAACACATCTTAGCTTAGAACTAATGGATTGAATTAGTTTCTTTCATGTTTATGCATTGATATTCATCATATCACATCTCATTTGGTCTAAAATCCATCATAGATTACTCATAAGTAGCTTAATTTTCATTCTTGAGTCCTTAGGATCCTTAAGGCCTTAGGGGCAAAATGGGTGTCCTATACCCAATTTTGTGCCACTATAGGGTTCTTATGGTCCCTAACCAATTCTAATATATCCTAATCATCATTATGGAATTTTTTGAAGTGATTCGAGAGCACACCCACATCCCTAAGTCAAGAGCAAATCGAACGGTGATAGGGTGCTCCCGTTTCAGTTCTATTTGAGTGTCTTTGCATTTGTTTTTCTATTTAAGCTTAGGAATATGTTGTTAGATTCATTTTCAATTATGTTTGAATGTCTACACTTGTTCCAAAAAGGTTAACTTTGCACTAATCACATTTTGGCACGCCCGATGGGACCCTACACACCTCCTAAAGTACATTTTTTAGGGTTTTCCAAGCAAAAAACTCAATTTTTCAAAAAAATCATCCTGTTCTAGGTGAATAATCATACAAGTGAACTCCTTGGAGTACTTTCTCATATGATCAGGGACCCAGAATTGTACTGGGGTCACCCAATACTCGTATGGGAACTTTCTAGGCCTTTTTGGCTTGTTTTTGGCCCACTTGCCTTGTTTGCTCATGCCAGATACCATCTCCACTTGTATGAGCCCTACCCATTAATTGCATGAGTAAAGGAATTAGAATACCTTTCCCTATTTACTCATATGGTAAACAAGGGGTTTTGTAAGGCCCTAGGCCAAGGAAAAGTTGGATTTTTGGGTTTGTAGGGGTTTTTGAGGCCCTCTTGACTGCTTGTTTCAAGTTTTTAACGCCTTTTGCTGAAGGTACATTTTGAAGGCATAAAAATAACTCAAAACTTAAAGCCTTAAGGTTAGCAAATCATTTGGTGTGTTTAGGAATCAAACAAACTTGTTTTTGGGCTTAAAATGAACTCTAAATCACTCTTGCATGCTTAAGAAACTAACAAACTTACAAGTTGTTCCTAATCATTTACTAAAGAGTCCTAACCAACTCAAATTGTTCCTATTTGGTACTAAAGAAATCAAAATCATCTCTAAAGACTTCCATTTGGCTAAAAAGAACCTTGATCATGCAAATCAAGGGCTTTAGAATGTATTCATGCAAAATAGAAACACCTTGTCATTTTGGTGCATAAAAAGAACCTCAAATCTAAATCTCATTTATAAATGGATCCAAATCAATAATAAGTGCATGAAAATGGTCATATTTAAAATAAATACATCAATCAAAGTTAAAATTAACTTCATTTTCAAAATCTTAAAGTTCTTTAACGTTTCATGCAATCTAGGAGCTATTGGCATTTCAGTTTGAATGGTTTCCTAAATAGTCCCAAAGTTTCCTAAATTTTCCTAAATCATTCCTAAAGCATTGATATGTGTCAAAAAATTTGTATTGTTGAAAAAAGAGTCTAAAGTTTTCATGCATAAAATCAATCTAGGAATCTCATTTTGGGGCTTAAAAATGCAATCTAGAACATCAAATCTTGAGTGAACCTAAAGAAATGAATCAAAATCTCACAAGTCATTTACTTTCAGTCTCAAAAGAAAAATAAAATCAATCTCTAATGACTTAAAAAAAAAGCAAAGGCTCATTTCAAAGTTCCTAAAGTGAAGCAAACACCAAATCTTGAATGCAAAGGCTAAAATACTTGCACCAGAATCTCTTTTCAAAAAGCTTTCTTATCTTCAAAAGAACAAATAAAAAAATTAAACATATGTGTTTGCAAGAATTCATTTTCAAAACCACATAAATCAGTTTGGCAAAGAAAAAATTTCTTGATGTGTCTTGCAAAGTTTCCCATTTCTGCAAAATCCTTTTAAATAAGTGACGTAAAAGTGAAATTGAACTTGGACTAGTTCATTCATTTTACTTCTAGAGAGGCTTGTCCAGAGAGAATAGTGCTTCCTCTTTGGAGAATGACCTCAAACCGGTACCTTCCCCAGCTGATATAGAGACAAAGTGTTGAGAAAACTCTCGCTTACATCCCCTCAAGCTCGGGCGATGCATGTTGATGGTAGCTTGAGGTAGGTTAATATTCCTACTATTTCAGCATGGTCAACTAGGCTCTTAAGTGAGTCACGCATGTACAAACTGATTGGGAGGAATCCATAGAATAACTACAAACCTATTAAATCAGAAGCTACCTAATATAAATCCAAAGGTATCACAATCTTTGTGTAAGGACTGATCCCTGTGGTTTCCCAGATCACCTTAAGACACTCACCATATGTATCCCTCTTTTGGGGTATCAAGTTGTGGGAAAAGATTTTGATACCAGCCTTGTCCTTAGGTAGTTCTATTTGAATTGATTGCAAAGTTTAAAACTCAGTGAAAACACTCGTCAGAATATACACATTTCAAAAAGCTTTCGTTTAGATTCAGAAGCTAAAGTCATTGCTTGTATCCCACAAGGTTGCCTTGTCCTTTATCGGGATTGTTTTCAGAGTGTCTCTTGTCAAGTTAGTCCTTTGCCATCGAGACATCACAAAATTGGGCCAAAATCTTCAAAACAAAAATCTTGCAAAAGAGCCCCTTTTAGAAATCAGAAACTCAAAGGCCTTGTTTCAAAACACTTGCCCAAAATCTCTCCAAGCTATGTCAGATTTGAACCAACACAAGAAAGAAAAGCTTCCTAATCCCCATGTCTATCAAGAGAAGAAACTTGCAGAAAGAAATATGAAATATCACTAGCATTCTCTTAAAATAATCCAAGCAGAAGATAAAAATCAAGAGAGACTGGAAAACATTAAGTATAATGCAAGAGTCAAGCAGTTTGTGTTTTGGTTCAAAGTTAACCATCGCTATGTCAATCTAGAAAGAGAAGACTAGCTAGGCCCATCGCATATCCTTTGTTCCTTTGAAATCCCATAATCCTATCTCGACACTCCTTCATCCTAGCTCATCCTAGTTTCATCTTGAATCACCATCCACCCTTAGTTGCACCATTGCACTCCTTATCATTTTCCTAGTTTCATCATAGGTCATCCATTTCAGCTACATCTAGATCATCCTCTTAGAAGTAAGCATCACTCATCATCCTTCATCAATCCTTCCATCAACCATCTACAATTAGAATCCCAAAATCCTTGATCCAAATCTAGCATCCATCTATCCAAATCAGAGACCCACCATCCTTGCACCAAATCTAGTGATCCAAATCCAAAAAAATTAGTGTTCAATCCTTTGAGTTGCTTCAAAACCTTATCCTAAATCATAAATCTCTCCCTTTTGACAGAGCATTGTCTAAAGGAAATGCCACTTGTCCTTGTAAAGCCTCATCATCTTAAGCAAGAGATTGGATTACATTGATAAGGATCTAGTTAAATGAAGATCACTAGTCTATCCTAGGTTGATAATCCTACCATTGATCTTGCATCAGGAAGCATCAACTCATTTGTGGACACTTAGTAAATACTCCACCAATCCTCCACCAATCCTCTGTCACTACCAAGCGTTCCGCCAGTTTTCTTTATCATCTCCCACCAATCTTCCACCATCCTTGATCCAAATCAGAGCATCTGAACAATCCTCTAGCATTTCACCATCCCTAGAATTAATCCAAATCCATCCTTTGCATGTGCATCTTTAGATCTATGCTCCATGCCTGTCAAGACAAGATCCAAGAAAAGAAGGAATATGGATCCTTATTAGACCACTAGCTCATCTGATCCCAACATTTCTACCAGCACGATAGTAGATTACAATCCCTAGATCCAACAAATTGGTAATATATGGGATGATCCCAATATTCCCCCACTTCTTTTGCAATAGGAATATTCATGAATCATCTAGGGAACCCACAAATAGCCAATGCACTTGTTGCTCAGAATCAACAAAACATGTTAGCTAACTTCACGCAGGAGGGTACTCCCATTCCACCATATCTCCAACCTCGCATTCCCATCAACACCATCCAAATCCTAGTAGAAGCATACACCCCCATCATCCAAAAAATCCTTGATCCACTTTTTCACATATCACAAGTAGCTTCGCCCATCCCTCCTATTTTGTAAAGTAGTTTCATGAGCCCTATAATGCAAGCAACACAATCCACTCCTTTTCCTATCATGAGCACACCATCTTCCTCCATAGAATCTCAAGCCATCATTTATATCCAAAGCTTTTCACAAAACCAACCCCTCCACACAAATCTTTACACAAGCAATCCCTCCACCTTCCATGGGCCAAGCAACGTCATTGTTTCCAAGGGCAACATGATCATTTCCCTCTTTTTCCCAGCAAGCCTCTTCCTTAATACCATCATTTCTGGGGGCAACACAATTGTTTTCCTCCTTCTCCCAACAAGCTTCCACATCAGCACCACCGTTCTCATGGGGAATGCAAGCATCTTCATCCACACCCCAACAACATTTACCCAAGTACAAAGCCAACAAACTGCATTCACAATAGGTATGTCATCCATGGGATTTCCAAATCCATCATTCACATCCCAAACTCCCATCACATATACCTTTCTAGCATCCTCTGCATCACAGTTCCCACCATGCACTAGTTCTTGATGGGGCCTCACTAAAGAAGAAATGTTAGCTTTCAAAATAGCAACCCACTTCTCTGCATCCATGCTAGCAAACCAACAAGCCACCTTCTCATAGGTAGCGCAACAAAAACTATCTCAACCTCCGCCATCTTCATCCTTCCCCCCATTCACAAAATATCTATTCACACCACCCACCGCATCTCAAATAGTTCCACCACCTTAGCAACAGAGTTCATCTCATCTCGCAAGCTACCTTGCTTGACCACCTCCTACCTTCAACTTCCCTACATGCATTCCACCCTTAAGCAATGAAGGAATGCATCCATCCTACATCAACCAAGTGCAAAGCCAAGTGCATCAAGGCCAAGCCTACCAACAAGCTACACCATTCCACCAGCCTCCTCCGCAACAATAGTACTTCCCAACACATCAACAACAAGCATCATCCTACCCATCGCATCAAAAAACCATCATTCCCCAACAAAAAAAAACCATCTTATATCCTCAGGAGCAGTATCCTCCCTAGCAATCATGACCCCAACATCCATTCCAATCTACCTATCTTGTCGGGAAATCTCCATACTCCACTCTACAATATCCACCTTAAAATCACCATTATTCACCAGCACCACTAGATCCTTTCCAAATGGGAGTACTTGCTCCAACGTTGATCAATGCTATTGCTGAGTGGGAAGACATGAAGAATGCTCTTAAGGAGCTCAAAGATGGCACATAAAATAAGACCTTCAAGTTTGAAGAGGTGTGTCCCTATCCATTTGATCGATCAATTACAACTGTTCCTTTCCCTAAGCACTTTGAGACACCCAAAATTGATCAATATTGAGGGAAAGGAGACCCTATAAATCACATCAAAGAGTTCTATATGGCATGCTAAGAAGTGGCATATAATGACAAATATCTTTTGTGCCTATTCCTCAAAATCTTGGGAGGAACTACTATTGAGTGGTTTTATAAGATACCCTATGGGACCATCACAACTTTTTTCAAGCTCTCTGAGAAGTTTGTGGCCCAATATGCCCACAATGTTGAGAATGAGTTGATCCTGTTAGACCCGTGTAACTCAAAATAGAAAGGAGGAGAAAGCCTAGCTGACTATTTGCAACAATGGAAAAACCTCACAACTAGGTTATCATACCAATCACCTGAAAAGAATCTAACCAAGATCTTCATTGATAACTTGCATCCCAAACTATCCCACTTCATGAGGATGAGCTACATCCAAACTTATCAAGATATAAAAATAAAAGGGATAGATATCGAAAGAGGCTTCCTAGATGAAGACACAATCTGACATTATAAAGATGATTCCCATAGTAAATCAAGCAATGACAAACCCCATTACTGGAATCGTAACAAAAATGTTGTTATTAATGGAGCCACTGATACCAAGCATGTCCAAATCTTCATGGCTGGTCCTACACCAACTCCTATATACCAACATCAACAAGCACCCATCTATCAACAACCTCTGTAACAATACCAATAGCAACAAACTCAAATCCCTCAACAACCCATGTAGAGCTATTAGTAGCAAGTGCATCAAACCCATCAAGGAAATCCGATCAATCAAGCTAATGCCATCTCCACTACTAATAAAAATAGACCAAGAGACCAGACTTATCAGAAGAGAACCTTCGCACAACTTGGTGAACCTCTGGATGTTATCTTTCACTGAATGGCCAAGGCCAATCTGATCACATATCCACCAATCCAATAGTTTGATGATGCAACTCCCAAGCCTAACTGGTACAAAGATCACGAGTACTATGATTATCATCATATCAAGGGACACACTACCCTGTGGTGTATGAAAATCAAGCATTACATCCAAGATCTCATCGACAGAAAAGAGATCCAAGTGGACACACTAGCCCAAGCTTCGCCTAGTGCAAACTTGAAAATCTATCATAATGTTTTCCCTCAACACAACGCCAAGAAGAACCAAGCCAATGGTAATCCTACTAATCAGAACCAAGGAAAAGGAAAACAAGGAGATCATGCTAATCACAAAGACTATACAACTACCCATATCAAATATGACAAGTTTTTTGGATGCATAACGCAAGTCAAACCCACAATCAATGTCATCCACATCAAAGGATAAGATAGTCAGTGTGTAGACACCACATGCTGAGGGTGGATAACTATCACCGGTGCATGTCCAAGGCCAACACACAATGCACAATATAACCTTATTGAACATCTTGGGAATACACCTGCCCAAATCTCCATCCTTGACCTTCTCCACACTTCACCCCTCCATCAGGAAATCCTCACCCGAGCCCTTCACAAAGGACATGTCCCCATAGACATTAACACCATCTAGTTTGAAAACCTTGTGGGGCATCTATCCACATCCTGTGCTTTATCCTTCAAGCCATCTGACATACCAACCATTGCACTTGACCATAATCTCCCTCTCCGCATCGCTGTTATGGTAAGAGATTTTTCCATCAAAATGGTCATGATAGATAATGGCTCAACCCTAAACTTGTGCACTTTTCATATAGTAGATAGGGTTCACTGAGGTTGACATATCACATGAAGTAATCACCTTCAAGGTATACAATAACTTGGAGTGTACCTTTTAAGGTACCATTCTTTTTCCTATCAAGCTAGGCCCAACAACTCAAGACACCATTTTCCATGTTGTTGATCTTGATCACCTACCATTCAACATCCTCCTTGGCCGACCATGGATCCATTCCATCAAGGTTGTACCATCTACTTACCATCAATGCAACAAATTTTTGCATCAAGGCACTAAGGTTACCATCCATGCCGATCGCCAACCCTTCGCATACTATCGTGCGATAGAAGCATCCTTCCCTCATTCCACCGATTTTCTTGGAACTGATATTGGCACTTCTGTTGCCATCTCTTCATGATCCCATAGTGATCCAAAGACCATCCTTGCCTCCACTCTCTCTTCCATCAAGATCAACAATGAAGGCTGTGGTGAATACACTCTAAATGGTGCATTTGTAGTAGGGGCCCTCCCACTTGATCCACATATGCAAGGGTGCCCAAGTCATCAAAGAAAACCCACTGAAGCAAATCATGAAATCAAGCAAATAGGACCTATGACTTTTTTTTCCCATGGCAACATAAATAGTCAAGAGATGGACCTTGACATCAATAGGTGGTTGTATAGAGATCCCCCACCACCTGACACTCAACTCCTTGGCTACTTCAAAGACAAATATCCACAATCACACAAGTATGCCACTGAATAATGGAAATATCAAGGTGGTGGTCTAGGACCACAAGAAGGTAGAAGCAAAGACCCCATCACAACATCAAAGAATCCACAACATCAAGGTCTTGGATTTAATACCCCTTGCCTACATATACAATAGCCCAATATTGCAACTAGGGGCACTAACATGACCAACACTCCCTTCTAGCTAGGATGACGTTGTAGAGATCAAAGACATCCCTAAAGAGGAAGAAAAGAAATCTTATGACAACATCTTCAATGATGATACCCTCCTAGGAACTTCTATCCTCCAACAACTCGCCATTAACCTCATAGAACTTCCCCTCATCCACCCTAAACTCATAGACTGGGACCAACCAAGCATCACACATATCGATGAGTTCCAAAGTACATAAGCACTCCTAGAATTCATGGGGGCATCAGGCCCACAAGAAGATCAAGATTTAGAATCAACTCACATCTATAAGTTCAATCCTAAAGGATTTTTTGGGGAAGAGGCAAGCTTTAGTTGCAAAATTGAAATGGAAAAATAAAAATATGAGTCCTTATGTGAAAACCCCTCTGGGGAATATTCTGATTCTAAAAAAGATAAAATAAAGGGCATATCTTCTAGTGAAAACCTCTCTGAGGTGCTAGAAGATGGAGACTTACCTCTTCCTCCCATCCAGGATTATGGACCCGAGCAGTCTCCCATAATCATTGAAGAAACCAAACCAGTCAACTTGGGCACAAAAAAATGTCCAAGAATCACCTACATTGTAGCATCTTTAATAGAAGGTGAAGAAATGGCTTTCATTACACTACTCCAGGAGGAAACTACAAAATTTGCAAGGTCATATGCATATATGCCTGGGCTTGATCCAAATCTCATTGTGCACAATATTGTAGTGGATGCCAATGTCAAACTAGTAAAGTAGAAGCTATGAAATATGCATACAAAAGTAGCCCTATTGGTAAAAGCAAAGTTGGAGAAGCTCCTCCAAGAAAAGATAATCAGAGCCATCGATTACTCAAAATGGATCTCCAACATGGTGCATGTTACTAAACCTTCAGGAGAGATCATAATATGTATTGACTTCAGAGATCTCAATAAAGCATGTCCCAAAGATGATTTCCCACTACCCAACATAGATATGATAGTATATCTTTTAGTGGGCCATGAGATGTTGTCACTCATGGATGGCTTCTCAGGATACAATCAGATCTGCAAAGTAGAAGAGGATCAACACAAAACAACATTCACCACACCATGGGGTACCTTCTGCTACAACTTGATGCTATTTGGGCTAAAGAAAGGAGCTACTTATCAGTGAGAAATGATAGCCATATTCCATGATATGATCCATAAGATCCTGGAAGACTACATGGATGATATTCTTACAAAATCTAAAACATGAGGTGAACACCTAAACATTCTTGAGAGTGTGTTCGATCGTCTCCATCATTATGGTTTGAAGCTAAATCTGAAGAAGTGTGTCTTTGGTGTTGTATAATCTTAAAATGGAAGCACTTCCTTGATAAGAGCATTTAGCTCTCTGAGTAAGTGGTATGGGGTCATCTTAAGTGCCTTGATCAGGTCTTTGCATGTATCTAGCTTTTCCCTCTATTCTGCTTCCCTCTGCACCCATTTTCCACTTCATATCTACATTTCCTAGCATTCTGGGTTAGGATCCTAAGGTTTTTGACCATAAGGTCAAAGTTGACCTTATGGGGTCAAAGTCAACCTTGACCCTGACCTAGTTAGGATTGACCTTGACCTTGACCTAGTCAGTTCCAAGCTCGTCCTTGACGCCCTGTCCAAATTTTAAATTTCCTTGATTTTCGGGTGTCGGGCTTCAGGGATATTTGTTTTCCCGCCTCCAGGTCAGCCATTTCAGGTTTCATAATGGTAAATCCTTAAATTGCATTTAATCTAGGTATATTTTCTAAAGGTTAGGACCTAATTGGGATTTATTTCTCCAAGGTGGCCCCTCTAGAGGATTGTGCCCTAGTTCACTATAAAAGGAGGCCTTCCTCTCTCATTTTCACATCACATCCTCAAGCAATTTCATGAGCGAGCTCTCAAGTGCAAGCAAGTGAATTCAAGAATTCAATCAAGCCTTCAAGCATTCAAGTGTTCAAGCATTCATTCATCAAGGAGATCCATTTTTAGCCATTGAAGGATTCAATCTCTTTGGAGCCCCCTTGAAGATCCATCCTTCCACATTCATCCAAGCCTCCTCATATGAAAAGATCAATTCAAGATTGGTGTTGAAGATCAAATGCCATTGATTTGAGACATCCTACATCCATTGAAGCATTCCTACTTGTGGATTTGAGGATTCGAATCCTCTACAAGGATTTCAACATAAGCGAGGTGAATTGTTTCAATTACTTTGTTTATGCATACTACATTTCAATTCAATTTCAAGGTTAATTCCTAAATTGGGGTTTGACCAAGGCAAACCCCCCATACAAACAAAAATCCCATTTTCTTGCAGGTACAAGTGCAAAATTTCAGATTTGAGATCGGATTTGGATACCCTTTTTGGTGAACTTTCAAGATCTGCAAACAAAGTCAGAATTGACCTTCAAATAAAGAATGTAGCCTTTGACCTTTTATGAGGGTCAAAGACTACCTGCCATCGGAAAGACAAAAGATTTCTGGGTTTTCATCGTCGTGACATTTATAGTCTGCAATAGGTTGCAGAATTGCCTAAAAGTACACACAGACATCAAAAATTGGCATTTTCCAGATTTTCCCTAATTTGAGGTTAGTACTTGTATTTCAATTATTTCAAATTCCAAACACTTTAATTCTACCATAGAGAAATATAACATTTTTCTCTCTCTTTCATATTCTCCATAGATTGATTCGATTGTGCATTAGCCTTTTGGTTGATCAAATTGGATGTCTCCTTTGGGAATTTGGATATAGTAGTGGATCTCATATTTCCCCCATACATTTACACACTCATATACATTTGAATAGGTGTGATTCAATTTACTCCTATTTAGGTGTAATAAATGGAAAGTTGCTAGGCTTTATAGTATCATAGCGCGACATAGATATTGACCCCAAAAAGGTCAAAGCTATTACGAAAATGCCTCCACCAAGAACACTCAAAAAACTCAAAAGCTTGTAAGGAAAGTTGCAATATGTACACTAGTTTATCTCTCAACTGGAAGACAAGTGCCAACCATTCAAGCACCTACTCTACAAAGACACAAGCTGCAAATGGGATCCCATCTATCAGAAAAGTTTTGACAAGCTGAAGGAATATCTTGCAAACTCTCCAATCCTTGCACTGCTAGTTTCAAGATGCCCTCTCATACTCTACATCTTGACAACCCCTACAGCATTGGGGGAACTCTTAGCAAAGCATGATGATGACAATAAAGAGAGAGCCATCTACTATATTAGTCGAACTCTAGTCAGCTATGAGCTCAATTATTCACCAATGGAGAAAGCATGCCTTGCAGTGGTCTTCACCACTTAGAAGCTTAAACATTACATGCTCAGCCACACAATCAAGCTCATCTCAAAAGTGGACCCACTCAAGTATCTACTATCAAGAACAACTCTCACAAGCCATATGGAAAAATGGGTCATGCTACTTAGCGAGTTTGACATTTAGTACATAGATCAGAAAGCAATCAAAGGGCAAGTAATTACCGACCAGTTAGCAAAAGCACCTCTGGTGGATGCGTATCCACTAATCATGGAATTCTCTAATGAGCACTTATGTATGATTGAAGAACAACCCATGTGGAAGTTATACTTTGATGGCTCCTATACATCACATGGATCATGGGCAGGAATCCTATTCGTCACACCTCAAAGTGACTATATTCCAAAATCATTCAAATTATGATTCCCATGTACTAATAACATTCTAGAACATGAGGCACCCATCTCAGGCCTCAAAACACCTATCCAATGGAATATCATAGGATTGCAAGTGTTTGGAGACTCATAGCTAATTATCAAGCAAGTCCTAGATGAATTTCAGACAAAGGATGAAAAGCTGCTACCCTACAAGGAATTGGTGGACAGACTGAAATAACATTTCCTAAATCTATAGTTCATGCAGATACCAAGGCTTTAGAAAAAAGCTGTTTATGCAATGGAAACCATCAGATCCTTACTAGAGATCCCTCGCACTCATCATAGTACAAATTCTTAGTTGATTAGCTACACACACTTGCTTATGAGAACACTAATGCAGAAATGGTTTGTGTCTTGGTTGGTCCTCAGTCCCCATGGTACCATGACATCCATGCATATCTAAAAAATGGTATCATATCTCCCCATCTCACCAACACCCAATGCCAAAACTTAATTTGCAGAGCTTCACACTACACTCTTGTAGCCAACACCCTTTATCGTCAAGGATATCATAACATCCTCTCTAGATGTTTAGATTCAAATAAGGCCATCCTAGCTTTACAAGAAGTCCACGCTAGAATTTACAGTGCCCACATGAGTGGCATGGTTCTAGCAAAGAAGTTTCTTCGAGTCAGGTATTATTGGCCAACCATGGAACATGATGCTTGTGAATTTGTTAGAAAATGTCTACCATGTCAGCAACATGCAAATCTAATTCATGCACTAGCACAAGACTTGCATCCCATTGCACCACCTTGGCCATTTTCATGTTGGGGCTTTAACCTCATTGGGTTAATTACTCCCCTTTCCTCAGATGGACATAAGTATATCATAGCAGCCATAGATTACTTCACAAAATGGGTTGAAGCAATTCTGATCACCCTAACTACTGGCATCCAAATATCCAAGTTCATCCTTTACCACATTGTATGCCACTTCAACATACCATCTACCATCTTCACAGACCACGACACCCCTTTTGAAAACCAACATGTGGATGATCTGTGTGCCATACTCCACATCCATCACCATTTCTCTAGTCCATATTTCCCTCAAGCAAATGGCCAAGCTAAGGCAACCAATAAAACCATCCTCAAAATCCTCAAGAAGGTTGTCAATGATTCTGGTCGAGACTGGCATCTCCAAATAAATCCTACCCTCTAGGCCTATCGTACTTCTTACCACAATCCCATAGGCACCACCCCTTATTCCCTTGTATATGGTGCCAAATTCATTCTACCCATCGAGGTCAAACTCCCATCATTGTGAATCTCCATGAAGAACTATACCACTGATGAAGACTATCGCATGGCACGTCTCACATAGTTGGATCTACTAGATGAAAAGAGATAGCAAGCATATGATCACCTGGTTGCATACTAGAATCAACTCAAAAGGAGTTATAACAAGAAGGTCCATTAGGACAATTCCAAGTAGGTGACATGATCCTAAAAGAAAATTAGAAAGTCCTAGCACATTGAGAGAAAAAAGGCAAGTTTGAGCCTACTTGCCTGGGTCCTTATGTTGTCATAGCATGCTTCGGCTCCAGAGCCTACCAACTATCTATGCCACAAGGCGATCCCTTGAATGATCCAATCAAAATCATACATATGAAGAGGTTCTATTCCTGAACCAAATCCTACATATTTAGAAAATCCATAAAATCTGAAAAGCCATAAAAATACAAAAAAGTCAAAAAAAGCAAAAAAGCAAAGAATAATCGTCCAATGGTGAAAACTTGGCAATTCAAGTGCCTTGGATAAGTATGTTGGTGAAAACCTAGAAAAATGCACCATACATAGTGGACTGAGTCATTATCTGTCAAACTCCCATCCTCCACATCCAACCAATCCTTTTCCTACCATCCCCTTCCCCACCACCATCCCCCAACATTCCTCTATTTAATCTGCAAGAAAATATGCAATCCATCCTGTACATATGTTGTACCATATCTTGTATAGCGAGATCTTCCTATCCCCAATCCTGATCTTTTGTACATATCTAGTGTCAATACCTCCTCGTCCCTTGTACATATCATTGCATCTTGTCATACATATCCTTGTATGTCCTGCAATAGCATTTGATCAAAACTCTTGTCCCATCCAACCTCGCACTTCAGCAACATCAATTATTGACTATTCTTGATCCCAATAGTTATTCTTTGACTCATCATTTGCCAGCGAACAACAAAAATCATTCTCCCCATCATCATGGGTCCACCCAGATGTATGCTTCTGTATTATTCAGCCCAAGCCTAATCACGGGTCCACACAAATGTATCCTTCTTGTTAGCCCTAATCTTCCACCAATCACACCAGGTCCGTGATGATGTATCCTTCCTCATGTTCAGACCAATCTTCCCACCATCAATCAAATCAATCTCTCTCCTTGGCAAAGGATGTCTTTTGGAGTTATCAATTTGGTCTTGGATTTTGTCCTTTGGATCTTGTTAATCTTTTACAGCTTCTTGTTGTTCCTCTCCTCACAGTCACCACAATCCTTTATATCAGGGTGTGCTGTGATTGAGGATAATTTGGGGCCAGGTCTTTTGACTTCTTGCTTCTACCAGTGAGTCAGTCAAACATGACCCTTGCACAATTCACATGTGATATTTTGGATTCCATGGTGCACTTGGGCAATGTCATTTGTTTGTGGTTTCTCCAGCATCATTTCTACCATGCTTCCTCTTGGGTTCATGTGTGATGCTGGGGCAACCTTGTGTGTCCTTTTCTCGTCAGTCCTCTGCAACGCTGGTGACAAAGCCTTGTGATCCCAATATCCTTGGTAGGTCTTTAGCATTGCTATATCAAACTAGGTTGTGCTCTCCACATTTACACTTGGAGATCCCCAAATCCCCCATTCTGCATCATATAGATTAATCTTGCATCTTTTTGTATAGGATAAAATATGGATGGGGTCCTAGAACAATGGTTTGCACATGAAAGAGACCCCAATACCAATATTTTACTCATACATTTGAATTGTAAGGGGATGGAATGTAAATCTAGAAATGATGATGTTGAAATGAAGAAATAAAGATACTCACCTCCAAAAAAAGAACCTACTAAAAACCCTCTCAAACAATCTTAGAAACTGTTGATTTTCACAAACCTAAATTCAAACTGCGAGATCTAAAAAACCCAAAAATATTTTTCTCTTATGAGGACAGGTCATCCTTGACCTAGATAGTGGGGAAAAGTCTTACCCTAGGGTAGGATCCTACCCCTCACTGAAGGTTGTCCTTGACCCAATTGCTCCGACGGAAATTCTGTTCCCAGATCCTGAAAGTTTGGCAAAAAGGGTATCTAGATCTGCACTTTAATTTGCCATCTCGCACCTATACCTACAAGAGAAATGGTTTTGTTTGTTGGAGGAGGGGTTTACCTTAGTCAAACCCTGATTAGGAATCAACCTTAATAATAGAATTGAAATAGTGAATGCTAGCAAGTAGTAGATGTAGATCTAACAACGAAGCTATGAAATTCAATAGATATGCAATTGTATTTCAAATGTAAACAAGTATATTGATATGAAAGCTTGAACATAACATTAACAAATGCAAATAAAAACCTCCATGATTCTATGCTTGGAATCCACCTTGAGGGAAGAATGAATAGATCTTGAAGATGAACAAAGGATCTTGAAGGAAGATCACACCACCATGATGGATAGATCTAGGGTTTGAATGATGAATCTTGAATGCTTGAACCAAATCCCTTCAAAGGCTTGAATGCTTGAATCCTTGATCTTCAATGGAGAACTTGAATGGAGAAGAGGAATTGAATGCTTCCTTGAAAATGCTTGATGGAATGCTTGATTGATCTTGCTTGAGAGCTTGAGAGATGAGATGAGATGGCAAAACTTGATAATGGATGCTCTCCCAAAACTTGATGGAGAAAATGAGAGAGGAAGGCTTCCTTTTATAGTGATCTAGGGAACAATCCTCTAGAGGGGCCACCTTGGGGAATTAAATTCCAATTAGGCCTCAACCCTTTAGAAATGGACCTAGATTAA
Source organism: Chamaecyparis obtusa (assembly GCA_027943335.1). Taxonomy (NCBI): domain Eukaryota; kingdom Viridiplantae; phylum Streptophyta; class Pinopsida; order Cupressales; family Cupressaceae; genus Chamaecyparis; species Chamaecyparis obtusa. The sequence goes on from BSBK01002994.1 coordinate 1,031,345, forward strand.
ATGCAATTTAAGAGTTTACCATTTCAGAGACCAAAAGAGCCTACCCGGAAGCCAGAAAACAATTCTTTTCAAAACTCGACATCCAAAAATCATGGGACCTTAAAATTTGAACCCGGGGTCAAGGACAAGGTCGACCCTGACCTAGGTTAGGGATGAGGTTGTTCTTGACCCCTAAAGGTCATCCTTGACCTTGAGGTCATAGATTTCAGGGTCTTAGTCCAAAGTGCTAGGAAAATACAGAAAGAAAGTGGGAAAGGGGGCAAAATTAGGGGAAAATGCCAAATTCAAGAAAAGACCAATTCAAGGTGTTAGAAATGACCCCAAACCACTTACTTGAAGGGATAAACTCTCTTAACATGGAAGTGCTTCCATTTTAAGATGATACATTAAGCCCCCACTTTAGCAAGAGTATGGACTCGATGCAAATTCTTGGTAAAGGAGAAGAAAGAAGAGATCTAAGTGGATTCACAATGAGATAAAATAACACTTAGCTAAGGACAAACACCCCCAGGCTAAGGATTCTAACTCAACATACACGCACGAGGGTGTGAAAAGAGAAAACCAAAAGAATAAGGGTTAGTACTAAAACAAACCCAAATCAACTAGTAGAGGAAACCTTGCTAAGAAATATTTCCTATACTAATATCATATTTGGAAAGCTATCATAAAAGCATAAATGATTACATAAGAAAGATGAGAAACACTATAAATAACATAGCTTCATGATCTAGTCGTACTAGTATGGAAGCGAAAAGAGAGAGAGGAGAAAGTGATTACCTCTCCCAGTAAGATGCCCACCTTACCATGAATCACCAAGGGAGGGAGAGCCCAACAGGTAGAAAAACCCAATAGTTCACCCAAAAACTATGCTTACAATTGTAATGTGTCTTCTGAAAACTTCTAGAATACCCATAAATCCACCTTCTTGTATCACTATGAATATGAAATGTGTGTCTCCTAAGAATTTCACAACTTATGTGCGTTACCATCGGAAGATTTAGCATATTGGAAATGAGTGTCCCTTCAGGATTTAGCAACTTATGTGTATTACCTTCAGAGGATTTAGCATATTTAAAAATTGGAAATGCGTGTCCCTTCAGGATTTAGCAACTTATGTGTGTTAACTTCCAAGATTGAGCATATTGAAAATTGAAAAATGCGTCTCTTTAGGATTTAGCAACTTATGTGTGTTACCTTTCAAGATTTAGCATGCTGCAAAACAAAAGGTTAGAACAAAAATGCATAATATAGAACAAGGGAGGCTGTATATATGCCCCCTCCTTAAGATGGCAAAAAACATACTATTTTGACATGTTAAGGAAAGAAAAGAACAAGGATAAAGCCTTCTTCAACATCAAGACAATATCCATAGATAACACCCAGTCCAAGCCAAGAAGGTCACAACTCCTATGAGGCCATGGAAGGGATGAATGCAAAGAGATATCATGCAAGAAGTGAAAAAATAACCCTTGTGAGGGATAGTACACTATTCAGTTTCCAAGGTGAGAGATATATCAACCATGGAAACCCAATGTCAAACAATGAAATAGGTTGTGATCAAGGACAAAGATCCTCAATGCAAACCAAAATTTTCATGTATGATTGGATATCACATAATAGATAGATACTACTTAACCAAGGAAAGAGGTGAATCCTAGAAAGACAGAAAAGAAGGATATGACATCCTTGCCCCCCAAGCATAGGAACAAGGATGGAAGGGGACCTATTATATCGCTCGCAACACTATACAAGACAATGAGCCCCCAAGGATTAGGCTAACATTTTTTACATAATTTTGAGGTCCATAATAGGAACATAAATGTTATTTAGAGAAAACATGATTGAAATAAAACTCATTGCCACATGATATATAAATAACCTCACTATCAATGAGATGCCTAATCTTATAATGTAAAGCTTGACATTCATTAGTAAAGTGATCATGAAATCTATGATACAAACAAAAAGGAAGAGTCTTCATGTGTGGACTACGTTTCTTTTTGCGTTTAGGTCTAGTAATCATCTTAGCATGAAGGAGTTTAGTCAAAAGAACGTCTTGGTCAAATTCCTTCATAGTTTCATCATGTTTTAAAGTGTTATTTGAGATGTTGTTAACATTGATTTGTGGTTGAGGTTTAAATCCCAATACATAAGAATGCTCATGCCCCCAGTATGTAAGGGCATTTGAATTCCCTGTTTATGCTTACGACATCCTTGACCATTAAATCCTTGTTTAACTAGGAAATAATAACTAGGACCATAACAAGAAGACATATCAGAAGGTGTCAATTGAGCTTCAGTAGTCACTATGTCATCATTAGTAGGTTTGATAGATTCATTATGGGTAGAAGCAACAAAAAATTTATTATGAAGGGCTTTAGAAGTAAATACTCATTGTTCAAACTCCCTTTGTTGCTTCATAAAATCAAGATCATTAACCTTATACTCTCCAATAAAGGTAGGATTAAAATCCAAGGTTCTCCAATCATCATTAGGAAGTGCATTAGAGGAAGGAGGATTACTATTAGAAATAGGAGTAGTGTGATTTTGAATGTTTAGACAAGGATTCAGTGCATCATCCACATGAAGTGTATACATCTTGTTGTTATGTATAAACTTGACTTTACGGTGAAGGGTGGAAGGAATAGCATGCATCTCATGCAACCAAGGTCTACCTAAAAGAAGGTTATAATTGAGAGGTCTAGGCATAACATGAATAGGAGTATTCAGGATGACCAGACCTACTTTGATAGGTAAGGTAATGATGCCTAAAGTGTTCTTAGTGTTGGTTGGAAATCTCTTTTTTTTTTTTTTGCCCTAAATTTATGGATGATCCTGAAAAAATTACAGTCTTTAGGGTTTGCTAGGTCTAATTGCCTTTGAAAATAAAAAAAACCCTAGTTTTGGTCATCAGTGCTCTAATCTCCTATTACTTTATCGGATGACTTAAATTTCAAAATAAGCATGTGCGCTTCTATTTTCCTCTTAGTTGCTGAGTCTCCTTAAGGTTTAGAAATATTCCCTTTTGTTTAGCGAATGCCCGAAAGCCTTTGTTGCCTAATCTCATGAGCTTTTTAGAATATTCCTTATTATCTAACGACTTAGCGTTTCCCTATTGGTCTCCAGATCTCACAATTTTTTCTCAAGATCTAGCGACTACTATATTAGATTTATCACTAAGAGACTATAGTCGTGTGATCTCCAAATTGAATTTACTTATGGTCGGGCAATCTCGGGATGATTTATTAAAGTAGTCTTCTATTCGATGATTATGAGTTTTCTCTTTAGTTGCTAGATCTCAAGATGGAACAATGGTTTTCTTTGGCGGTTGTCTTCAGATCTCATGATGTTCTCATGGTTAGTCTTTTCATTCAGCGATTGAGAGTTCCTTTGGTCGCGTTATCTCCAAATGTTGGCTGCTATCTCTTGCATGGTTAGTTTTTCCGTGATGCGGTTGTCTCCAGATCTCCAAATGCAATGGTTAAGTGACAAAGGATTGTTAGATTTAATGAGAACCATTGATGATTTTTGATCATGTGGACGGTGCTTGATCTCCAATTTTAACTCAGAGTGAAGAAATTTTCTCACGATTTGGATTTCCCTTTGTAGCGTAATCTCTAGATGTACCTGAGGTCAAGTGAAGGTTAATGTAATGGTTAAGGCCTGGTGGTTATGATTGTATTCTGTGATATGGCGACTGTGTGGTCATGTGATCTCAAGTTCTTGACGGTTAAGTAGAAAACCTCCAGTGATTCAGTGACACGGTTATCTCTGGGTCACTGAATCAAGGGGTTAGTTATGAAAATCTCTTCGAATTAATGAGGGCCGTAAGATGAAATGAGGAGTGAGATCAACAATAGTCACATATTCTCAGATAAGAAGTCAAACAGTCAAAGTTTTACGAGATTATGAGACTTTAGGTTTGTCACTAGATCTCTAGGTCGGGTGATCGCTGAATTTTTTAAAGAATGACTATGTTGCCATGACTATGGTTTTGACTATAGTTTCCAGATCTCAGAGTGAAATTTATCAAGGTTTCTTCCCTTCAGTCGCCAGATCTCCAAATGGCCAGGTCCGAAAATCTCAGAATAAATTTTGAAAAGTCAAAAGTGTTCCATGACTATGAGAATCCCTCTTAGTTACCAGATCTTGGAATACTTTTCTAAGGCACCAATATTATAAAATGTCTATGTGTCTTTTCCTTCAGTCACCAGATCTCGGAATGTTTAAATTTAAAAATTTCTGGCTACGGCTAGTAAATTGAAACCCTGTGTGTGCCAAAGTAATGGCAGAAGTGACCTTTTGATAGCTGGAGATGTCATATATGGTGGCGAATTCAATATTGCAAGATAAAACAACTAGAGGTGGCTCATTTGAGAATTAGGAAGCTTATTGAAGAAGTACAGAGCGCTAGGTTTTCTGAGCTTTTCAGACTTGCAATGTGATCAGTGAATTTGCAAAGCTATAGCTAGGATGAGTCAGGCGACAGAAAGCAGAGCTTCCAGCAGTCGGGGGTCTAAGGAGAAAGTTAAAGAAAGCTTCTCGAATGAATTTCTCACTCTCTTGCCGGGTTCGTCCCAAAATAAAAAGGTTACTGATGATATCTTTATGGATGATTTAGCTTACTGTAGAGATGCTAGGCTGCCTGAAATCACAGGCATGTGTCTTTTCAGTTATTTTTATAAGAACCGTGATAGTGTCATATTGGTTTCAAACCCTTGGACTTCAGGGTTAGCCAAATTGATTGTCCTAGAGGTCTTTCTAGATGTGGACTTACTCTTTATGTTATCCCAAAGATATGATCCCTTGTCTAAGACAATTAGAAAAGAGGATGGTTCACCCTTGATAACCCTAGACCGGAATTCTTTCATGAATGCTTTGGGAATTCAATTTCCAATGGCCACATAAATCAACTTACAAGCTCTAGCAAATAGATATGTCAGAGAGGCTGCTTTGGTCTCTAGGGAGATTAAGAGTCATATGCCTAAAGAAAATAAAAATTATATTGCACTTATGGCTGGAACGATTCTGTATGCTTACAAGGACCTGAAGTTTTACATGAAATACATTGCATATGGGATATACGAGGTTTTGGGAATTGATGCGGGCCCTGAGAGGATTACCTTAGATATTTTGATGTTAGTAATGGATTCACAGAGCTGTATGGTGAGTAGAGGGTATGACTTTATTGGTTATATCATAAACAAGATGCATGAGGGTTTTCTATCTTTGAAGAACTTCACCTCTGGTTTTGCACCCAGATTCATGCACTACTCCGTGCTGATGCACCTAATTGTGTATCACAATTATGGTCTTATAAATTTGAATGATGTCAAACCAAAAATGATGTGGAATGGACAGCCTAACCCAGTATAGTTCTGGTTAGGAATTTGGAGCCCTTCATGCTCTAGGCGAGATTTTAGTGCCTTTGAGAACTGGATTGTGTACCCCATTCTCCAGAGTTTGGGTGTAAATTGCACAAGATTATCCACCAAGGTCCTGCAGTTGGTGAGACCCCAATAGTTTGTTCATAATTGGACCAAGGGTCACAATTGGGGAGACATTTACTATGAGATGAGCTATACAATGATTAGGGTTTATGGATGCCCTCAGCCTCCTCATCTACTTCCATTTTATGTGCCACCAAGAGTTGCATTCATAGAGTTTGTCTGGCAACTCATGTTGACAGAAAAAGAACACTTGGCTTCCCATAGGAAAGGGACTCTCACTCCTCGACACTTCAGGGTGCATTATATTACAATTGGAAAGGGAGCTTTTATTAAAGTAAATGATTGGTTAGAGAAATACAGGATGTTTGCAGCTCCACATAGGTATGTAGATACAAAAGGTTTCATGGCTGCTGCAAGGAAATACTACATGCCTACCATTCCTTTCAATAAGATACATGAAGAGTATCCTGAGAAGGATGTGATCAGAAATATCATCAAGGATGATGAGGTAGAGAAAAGAATTCAGCAATTGGATCGGTTACACAAGATTGAGAAGGAGTTTAAAGGAAAAGGATTGGTATTTGGGGTTTTCTTTCCCACTTTACCTTACCTCCAAAGACTTGAGCATATGATGGCTCAATTTGACACACTTGTTGAATCCATGAAGGATCAAATTGATGATGCTAATCAGGGTAAAAAGGATCATTTAGAATCAGAATGTGATGAGGGTAGTGATGGTGGCTATCCCATATATAGTCCACCCACTATGGAATAACCAATGGCCGAAGGGCTTGGAGAAGAGAGAGAAAATGTAGATCTTGCTGAATTGCCCAGTTCTGAGGATACTGTTGAGCCTCAAAAGAAAAAGAAAAAGTTGTTAACTTGTGAACCTTCAAAGAGGAGGAAGAAAGATAGAGTAAGTTCCCTCTACACAAGGACTAGCTTTCATCACCATGAAATTAGGAAAGAAGTCAGAGAGGCTAAAAGGAAACAAAGGTATGAGACACAAGATGTGGAATTGCCTCTGGCTTTAGGCCAGGATGAAAGATTAATTGAACAAGATGCCTTCATGAAGGATGATAATTTTGTGAATTCTGAGGAATTCAAAAGTTTTTTGCTATGGCATAAGCAGTAACAGGTGGCCTCAAGTGTACAAATAACTGAGGAGGGTCAAGTGCCAGATGAGGCATTGCAATAATTGAAAGAGTATGACCCAGGGGCAAAAAATCTTACTCCAGATGAGGCTAGGGAATTGGTGAGAAAAAGCAACATGTTGCTTGTTCCTGGGTGGAGTTTGTATACTAACTTCATAATAGATCAAATAAAGAGACATGAAGATGTTAATCTGTCTTCTGAGACCCAAGTAGGGGATATAATAAGAGGATTTGGGTGTAGCCCAAAAAGTCAGGCCTTAACCATGTGGAGTCTATACCCAAAAGACAAGAAACCACAAATTTTGAATGTAAAAGAACAGATGGAAGGGGATAAAATTGTGTGGTCAATCCACAATACAGGGGACCTAGAAATTTCTTAGGTTTTGACCCAATTTGCAAAATTAAATGAAGATAAAACTAAACAGTTGTCAGAGAGATATGGCAACCTCTTGGAGGACTACAGTGCCTTGGTGAAAGGCAGGGACCTGCAGATAATAAAAGTTACAGCATTGGAAAAACCAGCAGAGGAGCTTCAAATACAAATAATGAATACTCCCATAGTAGCCCCTACACCTCCTAAACAACCCACATCAATAGAGGCACAAGGAATATCAGATGAGGAGGTGGCAGTTGAATTGAAGAAGATCAATGATGAAAAGAATGAGGCAGTATTGCAAGCCCTATTGAGTGTTTTGCAGCATAGATTGAACACAATCAAGGATAAATTTGACCTAGTTTATAATTCTTATGGCAAATTGCTAGAATTGCAAAAGGAGGTCAATAGTTATGTGCAAATTTTGAATGAGTTTTATACAGTGTGGTCTGTCAGGGCACCGCTTTTTGAAAGATTGATATTTGCTCAATCTTTGGGGAGTGACATACCAGAAACAATTATAAGGGTTGGTGAGGAGATTGATAGAGTTAAATCCATTTTACCACTTTTCAAGGGTAAGGCGAATTTGATTGAGGCTAAGTTAGCCATGCTCAGCTCATGTACCAACAAATTCATCTCATCGATTTTGAGTATAGATGGGGCAATAAAGAGCCTTGATAATTGGAGATCAGATGTTGATCTTTTACTGCCTAGGAAAGAGGTATTTTTAGGTGAGAATAATGATGTTGATTTAGAGAGCTTCAACAAGGCCTTAGATGAAGCCATCAAAGCAGAGGTGGACCTCACCAAGTTTGTGTCAGATGTTAAGGCAATTACGGATGCCAGATGGGAGAGACAAAAAGCCCAACTACAACTTGTCCAAGGTTTTAATTGGCTGTCAGAGGAATAAGTAACTGGATGGGATGAAATGACAAAGCCCAAGAAGGCTAGACCTACCGTAGTTGATTTGGACATTTTGGATGAAGATTGAAAAGGACATCTGACACACTTGACACCTGATCCAAGGAATACAAGATTGATAAGCTATCATTCAAGAATGGTGTACGTTAGCCTGAAATGGTGGTCACCATGTTTCATTGAAATCAAGGAGCTATCATAAATATTTGCAGTTGAAGGTGTCATTTTTTGAACAGCCAAAGATGTACCATAGTCTGAGGAAGTTTTGTCCTTTCACCACCTAAGGGTTGGTTATATATTTTGTTGTATTTTTATGCTTTAAAAGGAGTTAGGTTTTCCAACCACCTGAAGCTTTTTGCATTCCCATTAATGAGGGAATTCCAAGGTGGTTGTGAGAAGGCTATATAGAGTTGAAAACTTATTTTGTAAAGGGTTGATGGTAGAAAAAGGAGTAGAGATTGAAAAGATATAGAATATAGAACTGGATTGCTTAGAGGCATATCACCAAGCTTTGTGTCTGATCTTCTATGTAATGGAATTGTGAATGTAAGTGGCAAGTTGATTTTAATAAAAATACACTGCAACTTCTACCATATATTGTTGTTGTCTCTTTGCTTATGTATTTTACTCTTGTATGTTTTTCATGTTAGGCATTTGAAATATACCAGTTGTAAGGCAACCCGCTTGACTATTTTATAAGCTTCTTTCAAGGAAAGAATTAAAAGTGCTTATATTTCATCTTGGAGAGTAAATATATTTGTATGGATCTTTGATGATAACAATATTTGGTTAACAGAATAGTTTGTAAGGCAACCTATTTGGATTTTTAGTTGGTGTGTAAGGCATACTATTGTATTTCTTTTAGGGTTTACTTATTGATTTGCATTGTGATTCTGTTGCCCTTAAAATTAGGCACTGGTTTGGTATCTGTTTCTCATAGTTGTATCTTTCATTGATCTCAGAAAAGAAGTTGAAACTTTCACATCATTTATCAATACCTTTTTATTTTCATGTTTATTGCACTTGATAGATTGGACTATGCCCAAGGCATTTAGTTCATATTTCCTGATTCTGTAAAGAGAGAATCATATTAGGTTGTCCCTCCTTAAAAGGAAGAAGGATGAGAATCCTTAAAGCACTGATTGTTACTTCATTTATAGTCACACTGGTTAAAGTTTGCATTAAAGTGATTACAGTCATATGCAAAATGTTCTATAGGTTTATGCATTAAGAAGACTAGAAGCTAATCAGTGTCCACTCACAAGAATATTGCAAAGACAGTCATCATCAAAAGGTAATACCTGCCCGAGTTTGTGGAGCTTGAAAATGAAGGAGGATCTTATCCAATCCTCAGCAATTAGGTATTTCTCTTGTGGGAATCAGTCTCAAGGAACACAAGTTCAAGTATCATTTTAGTCCTACAAGAAAAATCCCTAACACTTAGCAATGTTATCAAATCCACGTATAGGAACATTGTTAGGTTGAATAGTTGAAAGATCAACATTAATCACTTTGAGCATGTCCATGCTACACAAATTAAGCCCATATCCATTATCAATCAATGTCTTATGAATCATACTTTTATTGATAGAAACAACAACCATAAGAGCATCATATTGATTCTAAACTTCTTTAGAAGGTAAATCCTTTTGAGTAAATACAATGTCAGGAGGACCCGGGGTAGCATGCATGCATTGTAAGAAGTTATTGATGTTCTCTTGATTAGGAGGTGGAGTAGCAAGAGTTGCTAGAGATTTTTTCAAGGCTTCATAGTAGGTAGGTGAAGTTTGAAGAAGCTCCCATAAAGAAATCTTGGCAAGGGTATTCTGTAATTGGTTTATCAAATCATACTCCTTGCTAGGAAGACGGGGTGGAGGAGGAAGAATGGTTTGAGAAGGTGGTAAAGAAGTAGAAACCAATGGATTAGGTTGTGGGTTATTCCTTATATGATATGTGTGAGCTATTGAATCTTGGTCATTGAAAGACTCTAAAGACTCCATAGGTTTACCTTTGATAGTAATGCAAGGACAACCTTTGACAGTCAACAAGGGTTTCGAAAAAACCATATTAGTTGTCTCAACACTACAAATAGATTCACAAGAAGGAAGCAAAGAAGACATCCTAGGAGGAGATAAGGTAAGATCTAGATTCTCCATAATATCATCACTAAAAGAGAGAGTATCATTCTCTGCTAATGCCTCATCACTAGGAGTCCCAAATGGAGCTAAAGAATCTATAATATCATCTTTTTTCACTAAAATGTCTGCATGTATTTTAGAAAAAGAGTTATCATCATGTATGAATATGTCATCCATTAATAAATCACCATCTTGTATCAAAGCTTCTTTGTGAGGAGGGGATAAATCAATGTCGTTATCCAAGGGATCATCCACAATGGTGTCATGAGGAAGAGATTAATCAACATCCAAATCCAAAGGTTCATCCCAAATAGGAGGATTATTATCCCTACCAATAAAGCACATTGTAGGATCCCTAGAGGGAAAAGAAGGTAAATTATATTCTAAAGCAGGCTCATAGAAAAGACATGTATTAGGAAAAGAATAATCATCAATCCCCAACTCATCTCCATAAATAGAAATATGATGGAGAGATAGATTAAAGTCATCTTCTTGCTCTAATACATGATTAAAATGTAATTCAAAAGAGGACAAAGCAACATCACACACACTGTATAAAGTCTTTCTAGGTGTAACATCATGCAATGGTTAAGGTAAGAGGAGGATGTTATGTAATCCAAAATTTATAGAAGATTTTTTGGAAAATACTTGAAACAAATTGTGCAACATGATAAAAAATAAAGAAATTCATAGAAAATAGATCTAGATATATCCAAATGCATTCAAATGAAATTTAAAAGTATGAAAATGAAATTGAACACCAAAAACACAATAGGGCATCTAATTCCACAAAACAAAGGGGTAAGTGTGTCAAGTTCACCAAAATGTATAGGATAAAATATGGATGGGGTCCTAGAACAATAGTTTGCACATGATAGAGACCCCAATGCCAATATTTTACTCATACATTTGAATTGTAAGGGGATGGAATGTAAATATGGAAATGTTGATGTTCAAATGAAGAAATAAAGGTACTCACCTCTGAAAAAAGAACCTGCTGAAAACCCTTTCAAACAGTCTCATAAACTATTGATTTTCGCACTTGTAATCTGAAACTGCGAGATCTACAAAATCCAAAATTTTTTTTTTTTTTTGAGGATAGGTCATCCTTGAACTAGATAGTGGGGTAAGGTCTTACCCTAGGGTAGGATCCTGCCCCTCATTGAAGGTCGTCCTTGACCCAACTTCTCTAATAGAAATTCTATTTGCGGATCTCAGAAGTTTGTTGAAAAGGGTATCCAGATCCGCACTTTAATTCACTGTCCCCCACCTGTACCTACAAGAAAAATGGTTTTTTTTGTTGGGGGAGGGGTTTGCCTTAGTCAAACCCTAGTTTGGAATCAACCTTTATAATAGAATTGAAATAGAGAATGCTAGCAAGTAGTAGAAGTAGATCTAACAATGAAATGATGAAATTCAATAGATACGCAATTGTATTTTGACTGTAAACAAGTATATTGATATGAAAGCTTGAACATAACATTAAAAAATGTAAATAAAAAACTCCATGATTGTATGCTTGGAATCCACCTTGAGGGAAGAATGAATAGATCTTGAAGATGAACAATAGATCTTGAAGGAAGATCACACCACCATGATGGAGAGATCTAGGGTTTGATTGATGAATCTTGAATGCTTGAACCAAATCCCTTCATAGGCTTGAATGCTTGAATCCTTAATCTTCAATGGAGAACTTGAATGGAGAAGAGGACTTGAATGCTTCCTTGAAAATTCTTGATGGAATGCTTGCTTGATCTTGCTTGAGAGCTTGTGAGATGATATGAGATGGCAAAACTTGATAATGGATGCTCTCTCAAAACTTGATGGAGAAAATGAGAGAGGAAGGCTTCCTTTTATAGTGATATAGGGCACAATACTCTAGAGGGGCCACCTTGGGGAATTAAATTCCAATTAGGCCTCAACCCTTTAGAAATGGACCTAGATTAAATGCAATTTAAGAGTTTACCATTTCAGAGACCAAAACAGCTGACCTGAAAGTAGGAAAATAATTATTTCCAAAACCTAACATTTGAAAATCATGGGACCTTGAAATTTGAACCCAGGGTCAATGATGAGGTTGAACCTAACCTAGGTCAAGGAAAAGGTCATCCTTGACCCCTCAAGGTCATCCTTGACCTTGAGGTCACAGATCTTAGGGTCTCAATCCAGAGTGCTAGGAAAATGCATAAAGAAAGTGGGAAAGGGGGCAAAATCAGGGGAAAATTCCAGATTCAAGCAAAGACCAATTCAAGGTGTTAGACATGAACCTATTAGGAATGAATGCTGAAGCCTTTGGTATTCATTCTTTAGAAGTGGTTGTTGCATTCATGACTATGATTATCATTGATGTCAACACGGTGATATTTTGGAGTTTAGCAGAAAAGCAGGCACAGTTTTGTTTTGCACAAATGTTATATTGCAGATTGAGTTATGCGTAGTTTATGGTATTTTATTTTTTGTGTTATTAACATATGGTTAAGAGAAAAAAAATAAATTCATTTATTCATGAAAGTTATAAGCATTTTGGTGGAAGCAGTATTCTGGCAGTATTCCTGTGTAGCGGTTTTTGGTAATTGGAGGATATCTCCTAATCAGGATGAAATTTGATTGTGTGTAGTTAAAGGGAAGTTTGAGACTCATTTTTGGTGATGTGGTTCATAGTGAAAACTTTGAGGTCACATGATTGGAAAGTTATTGTATCTGGAAGCTGACAGTTTTATGTAATTTTGATGTAGCATGTTGAAATTATTATTTTGTATTTACATGCTGACTCATTTGTAATTATTTGAGTGTGGTATAAAGGAAGGAATGTTTTCCTTGTTATGTGAGGTTTTTTAAGAGTTGTAATATGAAGTTTTGAAATTTTTGATGCGAATGTATGCATGAAGTGAAGAAAAGAGCTAATTCAGTGATGAAGGAAGACTTGCGAAGTATAGAGATTTGGATTTGTGATCTTGTGTAGCAGAGAGTGTGGTTTTGGCATAGTGTGAATGAGGTAACATATTTCATATTATTCTGTTGAATAATCCTAAGATCTGTTGGAAAGTGAGTTCAGAGATCTTGCCTTGAGGCTGTTTGGGCAGTGGGTCCTTCTATCTTCCATAACTCCTAACAGGGTTAGAATCTTTTAACATGGATTCAAAATCTCCTAACAGAGATTCATATGTACTGAATGTATTTCATAAGACTCCTAATAGGGTCCATGCTCTAACAAGGAACTTTCATATTAGTGCATCATTTTGTGGGCATCATTACCATTGGGGTTTACTCTTTGATCAAGAGGTTCCCTAGTTAACATATCTTGTGTTATTGTGTCATTGTGTATGATTATCTTTCTATGGTTGTTTACTCCATTAATTATATGGTTTAAAGCTATTGAAGTTGATATTGAAGTTAATGTTGATAAATGGTTTAATTATCAGATAACTGATTCACCCCCCCCTCTTAGTTATCTTGGTGGTCTTTACTTTCTAACAATTGGTATTAGAGCGGCAGGTCCTAGAAAGAGAAGTTTAACAACTTAAGGAGATCTATGGTGAATTTCAGGAAAGAAATCCCTAAGTTTGATGGAGTAAATTTTGACAGCTGGAAAGAAAAGATGAAGACACATCTCTTGTGTTTAGGTTCAGGTTATTGGTTGATTACAAAGAATGAAAGGACTATAATTGAAGAAGACAATATTGAAACAAGTTCTAAAGATGAGGTAGATCTATTTATGTGTAACATACTTGCAAGAGAAGGACTTTTATCAGCACTTCCAGAGAATGAATACAGTCAGGTAAAAGGTTTAACTAAATCTCATTATATTTGGAAAGCTTTACATTCTACTTTTGAAGGTGATGAACATGCAAAGAAAGTTAGGTTACATAATTGGATTTGTGCATTTGAAGACATAAGAATGATGGAAGATGAATCTGTTAGAAGCTAAATTGGTAGGATGTCAAAAATTGTTGTAGGAATAAAGTCTTGTGGAGGTGAAAAGATAGAGAATGAAGTAATATGGAAGATTTTGAGAACATTGACACTGGTATTCATGCAGACTACACAAATGATTGAATAAGTGATACCTTGTACACCAAACTTTTCAAGAGAGACTCTTCTTGGAAGATTGGAAGCAACATAGATGAATTTGAGATTATCAAGAGAACTACCTAGAGTGGAGACAACATTCAGTGCTCTTAGCATTAGACCTACTTTGTCTAGAAGTACAAGTGTGAATGGAGATTATGCTAGCAGTAGTAGATCCAAATCTGATGAAGATAAGAAGATTGAAGAAGGTATTGCCTTGCTTGTGAAAAGAGAACCAGATGGTAAGAAAATCTTTAAATGTTGGACATGTCAAGAATATGTTCATTTTGCATCTAAGTGTCCTAAGAGAGTTAAGAAGTATAGAAACAATTTTAAGCCTAGAAGATATAAAGAATGTTATTATGCAAATGATGAATAAATTGAAGCAGGAATCGAAAGACATTTGAGTGACAGTGATAATGATAACTTTGATGACATAGGATTTGTAGCAATTAAGGAAGAAAATTCTGAATCTGATATTAAAGAAGAAAAAGCCTTAGTTTCCCAAGTTGAAAAGAAAGCTAATTGGATTATAGACAGTGGTTGTTCACATCATATGACTGGTGATAAAGAAAAATTCATAAATTTTAACAATTATGATGGAGGAGTTGTTAGAGTTGGTAACAATGCACCTTGTTTGATTAAAGGTATAGGATCTATTACTCTTGATGGAAAGACTAATATTGATGATGTTTAATTTGTTGATGGATTGAAACATAATCTTTTGAGTGTTGGACAGTTAGTGGATGAGGGCTATCAAGTTTGGTTTACTGAGAAAACTTGTGTGATTAAGGATAAAGATGGAAATCTAATTGGAACTGGATCTAGAACCAGAGGTAATGTATTTCAGTTGAATCCTACTGAGATGACATGCTTGATGACTAAGATTGATGACAGTTGGTTATGGCATAGAAGGTTTTGTCATATAAACTTTGATAATATTGTGAAAGTAAGTTCTACATTTGCAGTAAGAGATTTACCTAAGATTATGAAGCCTACTAACATGATTTGCAAGGAATGTGTGATGGCTAAGCAAAAAAGGAGTTCATTTCCTAGCAAGAAGTTCACATCTATAGAAAAGTTGGAGATTGTTCATACAGACTTGAGCGGTCCTACTAGGACTAGAGGATTCTATGGAGAAAGGTATTTTATGATTCTTGTTGATGATTTTACAAGAATGATGTGGATTGCATTTTTGAAATAAAAATCTGAAGCATTTGATAAGTTTAAGGTCACGAAGAATAAAGTTGATAATGAATCAGGAATGAGGATTAAATGTTTGAGATCCGATAGAGGTGGAGAATTTACATCTAAAGAGTTTAACACTTTTTGTGAAGTAAATGGTATTAAGAGACAGTTATCAGCCCCTAGAACACTTGAACAAAATGGTATTGGAAAAAGAAGGAACAGATCAGTGACTGAAGTAGCTAGAGCTATGTTATTTGAAGGTGATTTGGCAAAGACATTTTGGAGAGAAGCAATGAATACAACAATATATACAATGAACAGAGTACAAATCAGAGCAGACACAGACAAGACACCTTATGAATTATGGTTTGGACATGCACCCTTAGTTAAGTATTTTAGAATTTTTGGAAGCAAATGTTATATTAAGAGAGATGATGATATAGGAAAGTTTGATCCTAGAAGTGATGAAGGAATTTTTCTTGGATATTCTTTGAAAAGCAAAGCATATAGATCTTACAATAAGAGAACTAAAACTATTGTTGAAAGTGTAAATGTAAAAGTTGATGAGAAGTTTAAAATTCACGAAAGAATGCTTGATTATGAATCTGATGAAGGAACTAACCCTCAGCCTAACATTGAAACTACTAAACAATTTTTTGAGACTGACAGTGAATTGTTGAATGAAAGTCATGCTGAAGAAAACAAAGAAGAATCTAGAGAAGAATCTATAGTTGAAGAAAGATCAGTGACTATGACACCTAACAGGTATATATCAAGACATCATCCTATTGAGCAAGTTATTGGAAGTTTGGATAGAGGAGTTATGACTAGAAAGAAGGTACATTTATGTTTGATTTCTCAAATTGAACCTAAGTCTACTAATGAAGCTTGTGAAGATGAACATTGGATTAAAGCTATGAAAGAAGAATTGGATCAGATTGAAAAGAACAAGACATGGGAATTGGTCCCTAGACCTAAAGACAAAAATGTGATTGGAACTAAATGGGTATTCAGGAACAAGATGAATGAACAAGGAGAAGTAATTGGAAACAAAGCAAGATTGGTATGTAAGGGATACTCACAGCAAGAAGGAATTGACTATGAAGAGACTTTTGCCCCTATGGCAAGACTTGAAGTAGTAAGAATATTTTTGGCTTATGCAGCATTTAAGAAATTTAAAGTGTATCAGATGGATGTGAAGTCAACATTTTTGAATGGTGAATTAGAAGAAGAAGTCTACATAAAGCAGCCTGAAGGTTTTCCTTTGACTCAAGAAGGAGACATGGTATGTAAACTAAAGAAAGCATTGTATGGACTAAAGTAAGCACCTAGAACTTGGTATGCTAGATTAGATAAGTATTTGTTAAAATTGAGATTTACAAAAGGAATTGTTGATAGGAAATTATACACAACAGAAATTCAGAATGGATTGTTAGTTTTGGTTATTTTTGTTGATGACATTATTTTTGGAGGAGAAGATGAAGCTAGTGACAAATTTGCTGATGAAATGAAGATAGAATTTGAAATGAGTATGATTGGAGAAATGAAATACTTTTTGGGATTACAGATAACACAAAATAAAGATGGTATCTTTATAAGTCAAAAAAAGTACTTGAATGATTTGTTGAAAAGATTTGGTATGGAGAATTGTAAACCAATTGGAACACCTATGGTTACAAGACATAAACTATCTAGTAAAGATGAGACACCAGAAGTTGAGAAAAAGAAATACAGATCTATGATTGGTGGATTACAGTACTTGACACACACTAGACCAGATATACAACATTTAGTTGGAATGGTAGCAAGATTTCAAGCTGAACCTAGAGAGTCACATTATGCAGCAGTAAAAAGGATATTGAGATATCTTAGAGGCACAATGGACTATGGACTGTGGTATGAAAATTCTGATGATTTTACCCTATGTGCATATACTAATGTTGATTGGGGAGGCAACGTTGATGATAAGAAAAGCACCAGTGGTGGATCCTTTTTTCTTGGAGGAGGATTAGTTTCTTGGTTGAGAAAAAAGTAGAATTGTATCTAATAGAGTACAACATAAGCAGAATATGTAGCAGCAGCAAACAATTGTAATCATATAATTTGGATGAAGCAGATGTTGATGGACATTGGAATTAAGTTTGATGAGCCTATTGTCATATATTGTGACAATACAAGTACAGTTAGTATGTCTAAGAATCCGGTTTTACATTCTAAAACAAAGCATATAGAGATCAAGTATCATGTTGTAAGAGAGAAAGTTGCAGATAAAGAAGTCAGACTAGAGTACATAAGCACAAAGGAGCAGATAGCAGATATATTTACTAAGCCTTTTCCTAAGGATACATTTGAGTATCTGAGAGGTATGCTTTGGGTTATGCCCCAACCTACTTTTGAGTAATGATGTAGTTGGTTGCATCCGTCCAGTGGAATATGGCCCTATCTATTTTTTGGATTGGATGTTGGTACTTCCTCTATGGGGGAGTATGTGTATCTGAGCTGAGTCATTGAGGACTCTTGTGAATGTATTTTCTAAATAGTGTCTTTTGACATTGAGCTATTTTTTGATGTAAGTGATAGAATTTCTGTCATTGATGTCAATGGGGGAGAGAATCATGAAAAACATTGAGGAACTAGATTTGTTGGAGAGATTGAATAGGATAACGAAGCAAGATTTGATTGATGATGAGCAACAATGATTGGATTTTTGGAACATTGGATGTTTTTCATCTATGTTTCCATCAATGCCAATGGGGGAGATTGTTAGGAATGAATGCTGAAGCCTTTGGCAGTCATTCTATAGCAGTGGTTGTTGCATTCATGACTATGATTGTCATTGATGTCAAGATAGTGATATTCTAGAGTTTAGCAGAAAAGAAGACACAATTTTGTTTTGCACACATGTTATATTGTAGATTGAGTTATGTGTAGTTGATGGTATGTTCTTTGTTTTGTTATTAACCTATGGTTAAGAGAACAAAAATAAATTCATTTATTCATGAAAGTTATAAGCATTTTGGTGGAAGCAGTGTTTTGGCAGTATTCCTGTGTAGCAGTTTTTGGTAATCGGAGGATATCTCCTAACCGGAATGAAATCTGATTCTGTGTAGTTAAAGGGAAGTTTGAGACTCATTGGTGGTGATGTGGTTCATAGTGCAAACTTTGAGGTCACATGATTGGAAAGTTATTGTATTTGGTAGCTGACAGTTTTATGTAATTTTGATGTAGCGTGTTGAAATTATTATTTTGTATTTACATGCCAACTCATTTGTAATTATTTGAGTGTGGTATAAAGGAAGGAATTTTTTTCTTGTTATGTGAGGTTTTTTAAGAGTTGTAATATGGAGTTGTGAAAGTTGTGATGTGAATGTATGCATGAAGTGAAGAAAAGAGCTAATTCAGTGATGAAGGAAGACTTGCGAAGTACAAAGATCAGGATTTGTGATCTTGTGTAGTAGAGAGTGTGGTTTTGGCATAGTGTGAAGGAGGTAACATATTTCATATTATTCTATTGAATAATCCTAAGATCTATTGGATAGTGAGTTCAGAGATCTTTCCTTGAAGCTGTTTGGGCAGTGGGTCCTTTTGTCTTCCATAACTCCTAACAGGGTTAGAATCTTTTAACAAGGATTCAAAATCTCCTAACAGAGATTCATATGTACTGAATGTATTTCATAAGACTCCTAATAGGGTCCATCCTCTAACAAGGAACTTTCATATTAGTGCATCATTTTGTGGGCATCATTCCCACCGGGGTTTACTCTTTGATCAAGAGGTTCCCTAGTTAACATATCTTGTGTTATTGTGTCATTGTGTATGATTATCTTTCTATGGTTGGTTACTACATTAATTATATGGTTTAAAGCTATTAAGTTGATATTGAAGTTAATGTTGATAAATAGTTTAATTATCAGATAACTGATTCACCCCCCCCTCTTAGTTATCTTGGTGGTCTTTACTTTCTAACAGACCCTAAACCACTTACTCAGAGGGCTAAACACTCTTAACATGGAAGTGATTCCATTTTAAGATGATACACTTTCATCTATCATATAGCTACATTTTTCATCTTGCATCCCTCCATCTTTGCTCTGGAAGCTTGGTTATTTATCCTCCTTTCTTCCTTTTCCTTCCCTTCTATGTTCTTTTTTGAGAAAATTCCACAACATTTCCTCTTTGTGTTATTTTCTCGAGGGGGCACAACCCCTTATCCTTTGAATTCCAGCATGGGGCATCTTATTTTCTTGTCTTTGATGCCACACCACTTGCGGCATTGCATCAAAGAGGAGAAAAATGTAGACACCTAAAAATCCATTAGAAAATAAAAGTATTTTTATTTTTCTGATAACCCCTAATGACATAATCATTTATTAATTAATTATTTATTTAATTAATCAATATATTTTTATGCCATTAAATCCTTTTGTTTTAATTAAACATCTTTAATTAAATTATTTCTCCTTAAAGCATTTAAATCAATTTTGAGTGATTGTCTTATCTTTATTAAATTAATATTTGATAAATGATGTCACATTCCCTAAATAAATTTTATATTTATTTAAAGCCTAAAACCCTAGAATCATCTAACCTTTCCTAAACCCTTCCATTCTTTCCTAAAATTCCCTAAATGTTTCCTAAACCTATTTAGGAGGTGTTTCCTACATTTCTTAGCCTAATCCAAGTCTCATTGACTTTTGGTCAAACCCTTCCCTTAGTGAGCCTTACACACTCATTAAAGCCTCCTACACACTAAATAAGGGTTCTTACAGCCTCATAAAGAGACCCATGTCTCTTCTTCCACACTTGTTCCCCTTGCACACTTCCCTAGTGTTTCTCACACATGTGTGAGCAACCCTAACCCAAGGTAAACCTTACCATACCCCTAACCTTACCTCAAACTCTACCCCAGACCTTACCTCTGACTCTAACTCATTCTCCTAACCCAAGCCCTTCCCAAAATCCTATAAATACCCTCACTTCCTAAGACAAAACAACCAATTCACATCTCTCATATTAAGTAGTGTTATAATGCTAGAATAATCCTAGATCTCAAGCTTTCTTCATTATATGCTAGATTAACTCATTTTCCATGCTTTCTAACACATCTTAGCTTAGAACTAATGGATTGAATTAGTTTATTTCATGTTTATTCATTGATCTTCATCATATCACATCTCATTTGGTCTAAAATCCATCATAGATTACTCATAAGTAGCTTAATTTGCATTCTTGAGTCCTTAGGATCCTTAAGGCCTTAGGGGCAAAACGGGTGTCCTATACCCAGTTTTGTGCCACTATAGGGTTCTTATGGTTCCTAACCAATCCTAATATCTCCTAGTCATCATTAGGGAATTTTTTGAAGTGATTCGAGAGCACACCCACATCCCTAAGTCAAGAACAAATCAAATGGCGACAGGGTGCTCCCGTTTCAGTTCTATCTGAGTGTCTTTACATTTGTTTTTTCTATTTAAGCTTAGGAATATGCTGTTAGATTAATGTTCACTAATGTTTGAATATCTACACCTATTTTGAACATGTTAACTTTGCACTGATCACACATACAATGTTCATTTTAATGCGCCAAATCAGATTTGTGTTAATTCTATTTTAAAAAAATTTAATGCATGTTCCCGCCGATTGTACTTGCAATCCTGCAAAGACTAAAAAATAGTGATCTCACAGTCTGCACTTGTGATCCTGCCAGTCTGTCAGTGAAAAATAGAAAACTAGAAAAAAGGAACTGAGAAATGAATAAATGTGATACCTACGACTGTTATCCCGCTCGGTCAACCCACTATCCCGTAGGTCTAATAGAAAACATGAGGACATAAATTTCTAAATATCTATGTCAATTTTCAATGTGCCTTATGGCTTATAATAAAGTGATCTTGTGGGGTCAAACCATGATCATGTAGGTCTAAGGAAAATAAAAATAATTTCAAGATAGAAATAAGAGTTCTCGGGAGGCCAAGATGCCTTGGTATGTGGGAACACAATCCTGTGGGTTTATGTTGCGATCCTGCCAACTATCCCCATGATCCTGCTAGTATTTTTTTTTTACTGCTGTGTAAAATTTGAAAATGGGATTGATGGCACAAATACTTGGACTTCTACCTTTCAACCTACAAAAACCCAAAAACACCTTGTAACACACTCAAACAACAAGAAACATTAGTTTTTAGTTAGTTTTTTACAAATAGAACAATGATAAAATAAGAAGAATGACCCTTGAAGTGGGTCCCACCAGGCATGCTAAACTATGTGCAATAAATAGAGAGTTAGAAACACAAAGATAAACTAAGCACTCAACATACATAATATTAACAACATCTAAGATTAGACACTACAAAATGAAAGCAAATACCACAAAGAGAATGCAAACCTTCACAAACTCAAGAAGCTCCCAAAGTAGTTTAGATTTATCCAATAAGGGATATGTGTGCTCAAGGATTCTTGCTTAAATATTCAAAGTGTGGAGGGATTTTGGCATTGTGAGGATGTTATGCTATGGATTTTGGAGGCAAAATGGCATGATAACAATACTTGAAAGGTGGATGATAATGAAGGAAAAGGGACCTTCAATTTATAGGCAAGAGGAGGGTTAAATGGATGGTTGAGATGCAAAGATGAGGAAGGGTCAAGATGCATCCAAGAGAGAACACATGGATTGTGCTTTCTCAAATGCACAACATTGTGGAAAGTGTCATAGGGAGAGAGGTTGAGAGGAATGAGAGAATGTGACCATTTTGGGAGATGTGAAAGGGGACCAAAGTGTAAGAGATGGGTGGAGTGTGTAAGAGGAATGTAAGAGCATTTAAGGTTGACATGAGGTTTGGGGGTTGGGAGATGTGAGGATGTGATATGAGAGTTGACTTGAGTTGGGTTAGGATTTATTAATCCATTGATTATGATTTTGTAACTATTTAGTGGGTGATTAGGCCTGGATTAGAGGGCAAGTGGGAGGATTAGGAGGATGTGATGGGAGGAGAGAGAATGAGTGGCGGGTTGGATTAGCTAAGTATGGGTCATTAGCTAATTAAGAAGGATAAGTATGTTTGAATGGGTTGGGTTGGGTTGGAACTAGGAGTTAGGTGGTTGGGATAGGTTAGGTTAGGGGTTAAAGTTAGGAGCCATGTGGTCAAATTCAATTAAATGTATTATTTAATTCCAAGTGGGAGGAAAATGATTTATGAATTAATTTAAATAGATAATTTTTTTTAAAAAAAAATAATAGAGGAAGGGGATGTAATTAATTACATGATTATGGGTTTCCATTAGATTAATTGGGTTGTAGCTATATAATTAATGATTATGGGTTTCCATTAGATTAATTAGACTATAGATAATTAATTAAATTAATTTAGATAGAATGCTAACATTAATCAATTAAATAATGTATGATTATTTAATCAATAATGCAAGTAAGATGACTAAATTTAATTAAAATCATTAATCAAATTTAGGTGTCTAAAAAGGTAAATTTGTTTCATTATAATTATATGTTATTTATTTGAAATAGTTTGATTTCAACAAAATTATATTTATTTAAATAGTTTGAAATAATTTTAAATAAGCATAATTTGTTTTTATAGATAATTAGTCGAGGCCTTTAGTTTATTTTATCAATAAAATTAAATGTACACCTCCATTTAGTGTAGGCACTAGTAGGAAAGAATAGAGTAAAGAAAACCTTCGGTCTAGCCTGAGACTTTAAAATGTCCAATTTATCAATAGTTTACATATCCTGGTTTCTTATGTGGGTTATTTACAAATGAGGACAAGGGTTCCTCATGTTTAATTTTGAAATCTCTACAGCTACAATTCCCGCATCTATCTCTCCCAAGAGAGTTCATCAAGCCATTTATGCTAGTGTGGCTTGATGTTACAATGATTTGATCCATATCATAGGGATTACTTACAAATTGTAGCTACATAGTATTACAATTTCAATTCCAACTGCATTACATACCTTCTACTTTTAAAATTTGGGCCAATATAACTAGCTCACTAAATATTTAAGTCCCAATGTTTCTTGCTTCCTAATTTTGATTTGTGCTTCATTTCTCCCAATCACCTAAATTGCTTGCAAGGCCCTTAGATCCTGTATAAACTCAAACTATCCAACTAATCTAGCTGCCAATGTTAGCTAAATCATAATAGTTGGCTTACCTTGTATCCTAGAGTACCACAGTTAGTATATTTTCCTTCCATAGTAGGAAATTATATATACTCCATAGATTGAATATATGAGTAAAAAACTGACTAATAAATTTCCTAATAATATGTGAAATCATATGTGGTGTTGCCAAAGCACCATAACACAAGCAAGTATTCTTACAACCAAAATCGATCAAGTCATGAAGTAATCAAATGAGACCACCATACTCATAAGATATCACCTACCTAACCCTCTAAGCATCCATCATACATCAAAGAGATGACCATAAATTACCATCATAGTGCTTTCTTAACATACTATATTACCATGAGAAGCTGAATAAATTTATTACCAACCTGATTGTTATCATTGGGTATAATCACACACACACACACACACACACACACACACACACACACACTATATATATATATATATATATATATATATACCCTCATTGTGGAAAGCAGGTGTGTTCCTGTCAGAATTAATTATTGGGGATAAACCAAGGTATCCTTTTATTTTAATTAGGAGATTCCTATGGAATCCCTACTTGTATTTTGTCCTTTAGTCCAAGTGGGACGACATGTCACATTTTTTAGCTCCTTTAATAAGGAAATTAGCTTTTCCTCCTTAAGAGGAACTTGACACTTTGCACACACCCATTATGGATGATGGCATTCTTAGATTTGTGAGCTACCTAGTAACTCCTATCCCCATCTCTATAAAAGAGATGTTCTCCTCTCTTATTTCCTCTCTATAAAGTTATTGTAAATGAGCTATTGCTCTTTCTCTCTCTCTCTCTCTCTCTCTCTCTCTCTCTCTTAGGATTTTCCATTTTCATAATATCACAAAGGGGTTTTTCTTTTCTTTTCTCCTTTCAAAATCTTGTTGTCTCCATTTTTTGTCTATTGGGTTTTCTCCTAGTTCTTGGTTATCTCATGGTAATACATTCTTCATTATCTCTCTCTTGGATTATTATTTTGTTCCTTTCTCTTTTTATTATTCTTTACATGGTATCAGAACATAGGTTGTTAATCCTTGTTTGAGTGTTGACTGAAGGTTACCATTCTTGGGAGCTCACCTCTTGGAGACTTTTGTTTGAGAGATTAGCATAGCTTCATTTTGCTAACTTCTTTGTGTTGTATATTTTTTTCCTTATTTTTTTTTTCTAAGTTCTCTAACCCTCTTTAGTTGGCTTGCCGCCAGAGAGTTGCATTTGATTTTGTTTTTTTTGTTTGGTTGGTTTACCGCCAAACCCATTTCTTTTTTGCACTTGTTTTGATAGTCTCAATCAGGCAACTGTAAGGCTTATCATTTTATTTATCTCACCTTTCTTATAGGGTTTTTTTCCTATTTAGTTTTGTTTAAAATCTAATCTCTATTATAAGGATTCAAAACAATCTATATTTTAGGTTTTCTAATCCCTTTGCATGCAAGCTATTTCATTGTTTTGGCAAGCGTATCTCTAATCTCTTATAGTGTTATTTTAATATCTGATCTTGCAAGCATATATTTCAATTTTTTTATAATATTTTTACATGCAGAGGTTATTTCATTTGTTTAGGTTTATCTCCATTATTTTATCCCTATTATTCTAATCTTTATTATTGCAAGTGTATTCTATTTTGTTTATTTTATTATTCTAACTGTTTAACTTATGATAGACCTGTACATAGTCATCTATAACTTTTTAACCTATCAAAATATACTCAATCACTCCAGTGAGATCCTTTGTAATTGGGTTATCACCAACATATCCAAATCTTAGCTTGATCCAACAGTTCAGTTGTAAGATATGCCCCCCACACCAGGACTATATTTAATTTTCCTATATTTTTTTACCATTTTTTCATGAGAAAAGAAGCCATTATTTCATGAGAAAATCATTCATTATTTCTCTATCTCTTCCAACCTTTCTTTGTCTTTCCCTTGCGTGAGCCTTTCCTTATGCTTTCTCTAGCCAATCTTCCCTCTTTGCGTGAGTTCCTTCTTTGTTGTGTGAGACTTTTCTTCCTTCCATTCAGCCTTTGACCAATCCTTCTTACATTGCATGAGTATCTCTATCTTTTGGACAACCAACTCCCCTCTTTGAGTAATATTCTTTGTTCTCATTCAGTTTATTTTCTAAGATTAGCTTCAATTTGAATATTAGTTGACTATTTTTAAAAAAAAAAGTTTGACTATTTTTTTTAAATTCAATTATTTAAATTGTATATTAGTTTAACATTACTTAAATTCAAACTATTCATTATAGTATCGTCTATTTATTATATTATTGTTCGTTATCATTATTTTCAATGCAAGAACATTTAATTTATTGTTCTTCATTAGTTTAAATCATTTTTATAACATTTTAATAACGTTTAATTAACCTACATTTAAAAGTTATAATCATTTACTCCTTTGTTTAAATTTAAATTTAATTAGTGTTTATCACATTGTTTATCTATTTATTCAATTTTTTAATATCATTTTAATCATTTAACAAAAACTTAAACAAAAAATTAACAAAAAATTCATTTTGAATTTTAGTGATTCGTATTGTTATTAACATTAAGTTAAATCAAGTTTTCACTCTCATTAATCATCTATTATTCTTGTTTATAACGTCTTTTTGTGTACTTCATCATTTTAATAATTTAACTCTATTTTTGTTTATTTCATCATGTCTATGTCAGGGTGACCCCACAATAGTGGGTTACACTTTTTTAGACATGTTGATTTTTGCTGAAATAACACATTTTTAATTAAATATGATCATTTAAGCCATGGGAGGTTACATTTGAAGGAATTAATTACAAATGGTTAGCTCAAAGCCTCTTAGATAAGAAAAATAGTGATATAACATCTATACTCCTTATTCATACCTATAATGGAGTCTCCTTTGCACCTATTAAAATGCTGACAAAAAATCACTTAGACTTTATCTTTTGGCAGATAAAATGAATCCATTTGACAAACCTATCTATGTAGGAAGGTACTACTAAGAAAAATATTTCCAATGACTATAATGTTAATGTATATTAAGTTTATTATGACTTTGTATTTTTAGTTTTACTAAACATAGATATTTTATCGTATGTCTACCTCTATGTTTGATGCTTATGGAAAAATAGTAAATGATAGAAAAAAAATTCTAAAAAATATGTATGTCCTAGGTATTGAAGTTATCTTTCTATTAAAAAAAATAAAAATGAAATTGGACAAATACAGGACAGGTTATAAGCTATGTAGTCACGGTTTAGTCAACTTCAAACACTAATAAAATGTTCAATAATAGTGATAATGTCATCAAACCAATTGGATGCCCTCCGTATGGATTTTACAAAACTAAATTTGAAAGAGTCACATTGATATCTATTTTAGAAAAAAAAGTTATGCTCTGTGAAAACAATGTAACTCTTTGAAAATGATGTTTTCAGCCACATACCAGTTTTTGTGGGAGAAAGAAAAAACCATTCAAATCAATTCAAAAATAAAAATAAAAAATATATTTAGAATATAAACAAAAAATCCTAAAATACTCTAATCTACTTCATCTTTCAATTTCAAATGGTTTAACAACAATATGCATCTGAATCTGATTTTTTTTTTCAAAATGTAGAGTTCAGTGTCCGTTCAGGCAAAAAAGTGTAACCCACTATTGTGGGTTCACCCTAGTACAATTATCCATGAAATTAAGTTAAATAGTACAAATTATCATGCGTGAAAAATACATATTTCATTTATATTTTGATTTAAACACATGTTAGAATATGCCATTGGTGTGACTCCTACTCCAGCTACCTTTGAAGCTCAAGCTAATATAGATGCTTGAAATGCCAAAAATGAGGAGGCACTTGGCCTCATTGGCATCTCTCTTTGTCTAGATTTATATGTTCTCATCGCAAATTATACTACAACCCATACAGTGTGGGGCATTTTGAAAAATACTTTGATAGTCTGAATGGATCTAGAAAGATTCAACTCCAAGATCAACTGGAGGATCTCAAGTATACTGATTTTGAAATGATGGATGAGATTTTACTAAAGTTTTTTTCAATTAAAAGTCAATTAAATGGTTTAGGAGTTACTATTGATGATATTAGATTAATTCACATTATTTTAAAGAAATGTCTTCCTAGGCAATTTCAACAATTCATTACTAATGTTCATTCTCAATTAGCTATTCCTAGTTTAGCAACTCAATTAACTTACATTATCTTTCAAATTTTGTTACATCAAGAGGAAGAAAAATTGATTCAATTTGGTACTCTTAAATCTAATGAACTTTCTTTTGTTTCTAAAAATCAAAATCCTAACTTTAGATCTAATAATCATAACAATAATCACAATAATCATAATAATAACCATCAAAACAATGGTCCTCATAAAAGATCCCATTGCACCTATTGTGGGAAAGATGGTCATGTGACCAACAATTGTTTAAAAAAATAAAAGGTAAGAAATCCATGAACCAAAATAATTACAACTCTCAGAAAAGTAATGGTAATCAATCTCGTCATGCTTTTACAGTTTGTTATGATGTCCCTAACCCCTTTTGATATGAGTCATATGTTTATTTCAATGCATTGCTTAATTTTAATGTGTTCTAGTATTGTGAGTTATCTAACATCATTTCCTTCTTGTGGATGATTTTTGATCTCATTATTTAGAATTTATAGCTATCAATTTTTATGATCTATTGTTATGCACTCAGTTGCATTTGTTATGGGTTCCATATGATCTATTGATTTGCACTTAGTTTCAATTTTATGCTTTTATAGCATCTCTTTATGCTCATGGTAGCATTTTATGGTTTTATACCATTGATTAATATGCACTTTATTGCATTATTTTGTAAGTTACATTAGGAGCCCAATTTTCAAGGTTAACTTGTTTTTTTATTCTACAAAGGGACCCATGGAGTTTCCCTCCATCCTATGTTTGGGATGCACTTACTTCAGTTGATGTTTATCAACTTGTTCCATTGGTTGTTTTTCTCCTCATGGTGAGGATGGTGTTCTTTCAATATCCTTCTTGAAATTTGTTGGATATTTGATATATTTGGAAGGCAATATATTTTTCTCACTCATAATCTTTAGTTTAGATTATTATTTAGCATATATCGATATTTGATTTGTTAATGTTGGTTTAGATTATTTTATCCTTAATGATTCCTTGTTTATATGGATTATGGTTTCCTCTCTCATTTCTCTTTGTAAGTTAATAATGTGATGATGATTTTTCATACTTCATTTCTTACATCGTGAGTCATGCAAGTTGTGGACTCATCACCCATTCACTTACAATGATGACTCATTAATGGACTTTCTACATCCATGTGATCAATCTAGTGTTGATGCATATTTTATTAGTTGGCATTGTTTGTGGTCATTTGTGCATTAGTATGTTTATTTTGAGATGGGAGAGTGGATTATGTTTATGGTACTTTGATCATTTGGTCTATCTTGATTTCATGTGATCTTCTTTTCATTATTGATGAAATCTCATGCAAAATTTTCATAGTTTCACTAACTTTAATGTTAGATGGTATTCTTCTTGTGGTAGTTTCTTTGGTTCATATTTCTATGTTTCTTTGTTTCAGGTGAATCTTCAAGGCCCACTTAAGGAGAAATTTCATCTTTACATGTCCTATAACTTCAAGAAGACTACATGAAGACTTGGATTGAGCTCATATTGAAGACAATCAAATCTCTTCCTTGTATTGAAGATCAAGTTGCAGGTTTTTGTAAAAATTTGGGTTTAATTCCTATTCTTGTAAACTCCCCATGTAAAGATTAAGGTGGGGGGGGTGTTAGAATTATTAATATTTCCTTGGTTGTATTTTTTATTTATTGAGGATAAACCAAGGTATCCTTTTATGTTAATTAGGAGATTCCTATGGAATCCCTACTTGTATTTTGTCCTCCAGTCCAAGTGGGAGGACATGTCACATTTTGTAATTCCTTTAATAACGAAAATTTCTTTTCCTCCTTAAGAGGAACTTGACACTTTGCATACACCCATTATGGATAATGTTATTCTTAGATTTGTGAGTTACCTAGTAACTCCTATCCTCATCTCTATAAAAGAGATGTTCTCCTCTCTTATTTCCTCTCTATGAATTTATTGTAAATTACCCATTTCTCTTTCTCTCTCTCTTAGGCTTTGCCATTTTTTATAATATCACAAAGGGGTTTTTCTTTTCTTTTTCCCTTTTAAAATCATGTTGTCTCCATTCTTTGGCTATTGGGTTTGATCCTAGTTCTTGGTTATCTCATGGTAATACTTTCTTCATTCTCTCTCTCTTGGATTATTATTTCGTTCCTTGCTCTTTTTTATTATTCTTTACACTATCGATATCGATAAACACTGTCAAGATCTACTCAATTCACCTGAACTATATCAGAGAAGAACCATGAAATTTAACTAAAGACATATGCTCTTGAGTTATCATTGATATATAAGAGAATCATCATAAAAGACAATAATTGAAAACATAGCAGGGTTCTACCATGCTTAAATTAAGTCTAGAGAACATAAGTAAGAAGATGAAAAAATAGCCTCAAAGCATATAATTAGAATGGAAAACTCCTAGGTAATAACAAGAAAAGCCAATGAACCTGATTGCAACATGGTGGGTGCCCCCTAAACCAACCCATCAGATTGCATCATGGGGAACATCAACACATCCAAGTGGTGAATATCCATAACATACATGAAAAGGAAGAGCAAGTGGAAACATATATGATCTTATATATATTAATTAACCAGAGTGTCCATCCTAATTTTAGTTTTTCAGAACAATGGGGATAGCTAGATTACATTGAAGATAAGTTTGCGAAGATTTTCAAAGTGTAGGTAAAATTCTCTTCAAGACACCTATATAACCCTTAATCCCAATTTCTAAAAGGTGTTCATCATTCTCATAATGTTTTGATGAAAATAATTAATAATGACAAGAAAGGGATAAAATACGAACCATATAAAGCACTAAAATCACTCCGTTCAACTTGGCAGGAGATGCTTAGAAAAGCTCATTTCCATTAGCTAGAAGGATAGTTACCCAAATGCATAATAGTTAACTTGTAAGGAGAACAAAAGGGATAAAATCCTAATAGCACGGGTCGAAATAATAAAATATATGAATAATGATGACAAAACAAGGATGAAAAGCCAAAGAAAACCAATCACGGACAAATCACCCAAGCATGAAGGATAGAAATATCATCAATCTAAATGGGAAAATAAACAAGGAAAACAATCCTAATCATAAAAAAGAGAAAGGAAAGGAAAAAAAAAGATTAGAAAATAAAATAAGCAAGAGAAAAGAGCCCAATGAAAAGAGGTGATACAGCCAAAATAACATAGTCCAGGAGGAGAAACAAAAACAAGGGACAAAGAGAAATAACAGAGGCAAAATAATAAAAATAGATATATAAATAAACAATATAAATGAGGGAATAAATATAAATATAACAAATAAAAAGGATGAGAATATATATATATATATATATATATATATATATATATATATATATATATATATATATATATATATATATATATATATATATATATATATATATATATATATATATATATATATATATATATATATATATATATATATATATATATATATATATATATATATATATAAATGGAATGTGTGTGTGTTTGTATGTATATATCTATTAATATATCAATATATAATAATAAAATAAAGTCCTAAGGCCGAATATGAAAAGGAATAAAAAGTATAAAAAGTAAGGGGGATTAGGTTTGGCCAAACACATATCTATCTATGAATATGTGGTAGAAATGTCAATAGATCTAAAAAACTATTGCATCTAAAAGGAATTAATATGGAGTGCTAATTAGCCTCTAACTCTGGGAAGTAGATATAACCATTGCAGTTACTATGTAATTGTTTAGATAGCCATCACTCTTGTAATTATTTGTCAGTCCAATCTCAACTGATGGTACCTCCATCTGCTCCTATATTGGAAAGCTCATCTACTCTAGAGTTACCTTCTCTATAAATATGGTTGAATGTTGTCTTTTTGAAGGATTGAACCAAGTGTAGTGCCCTTGACGATAATGCATTTAGCCTCTAGTTTAACATAGATCCTTTTCTCAAAACATTAATTACAATTACAGAGTCACCTTCAATAGCTAATTTCTCTACCTTCATCTCCTTACATATAAGTATACCTTCCATCAGGGCTAAAAGATCTACCATATTATTAGTTTTAGTGCCTATTGGTCTTGCATGCCTTTCTACTTCTATTCCTTCCCAGTTGTGAAGACAACATCTTATGCTTGCTTGACCTAGGTTACCCCATGAAGCACCATCAAAGTTGAGCTTGAACCAGCCTCTCTTAGGTGGTTTCCATTTGAATTCAACCCTTTTGCATTTTCTTTCTACACCTCTAGGTCCCACAAAAGGAGGGATGTTTAAACCAATCCATCTTCCCCTCATCTTCTCATCCCAGTATGTCATTGGAGTCTCTATTTTTTTATTATTCATAATTATTCTGTTTACAATCTCAACGATGGAAGTCTCTATTTTATTTGTAAGTTTCTTCCAACCCATGTTTTTGTCCTTAAATGTGCACCTATTTCTCTCCTCCCATAGCTCCCATATGAAAATAGATGGTGCTATTATCCAGAGGCTTCCATACAAGCCTCCCTCATTCTTATGGGGCCAGGTTTGAAACATACTTAAGATGGAGCTTGACATTATTGAACTCCATCTAAGTTTTTTATATAACCACATCCAACAATGGTGGGAAAATTTCTAGGTCAGCAATATGTGGTTTTCACTTTCTTCTTCCTTTTCACATAGAGGACACTTGCTTGAACCTTTATATCCCATTTTTATAAATTTGTCTGTTGTTAGAATTTGGTTTTTTTAATACCTGCCAAGTGAACATTCCTACCTTAGGGGAGCAATTTTTGTTCCAGCATAGTTCCAAGTGTATTTCTATTTTTGGTCTTAGTTTCTTATTCATTAAATAGTTGTATCTATCCTTGATATTATATTTCCTAGATTTAGAGCCATCCCAAACCAATGTGTCCTCACCTAGATGGAAGGTGATCCTCCTAGTATCAATCATTTTTATTAGTTCCTCTTTCTCACAATTTGGAATATTAATATTTGCTAAGGATTTCCATCTCCACCCTTTGGCAATATATACATTTACTACTTCAATATAGTCTTTGACATATTTTCCCTATCTTTCTTCCAAGAGGGCTTTGGAGCTTTCAAAGTTAGATTTTTTTTTATAGTTGTATATCCTCCCCACAAGTCTGACCAGAAAAAGGCTCATTTTCCATTGCTTAGGTTCCATGTTAATTTGTCTGAGATAATGTTAAACTATTATCTAACATAAAGTTCCAAATGCATGAACCTCTTGGTTGGGGGGGGGGGGGGGGCTGCAACCCTAAAGATGCTACCGGAGTGGTTGTTGTTTAAGTACTTATGGATGATAATTTTATCCCATTTTAAGTGTGGATTTATATGCATTCTTCATACTAATTTTTCTCCTAAAGCCCTTCTCACTTCCTTAATAATTTTTATCCCACTTTTCCTTCCTCATTGGATCTAGATACCTTGTTCCAAGATAATAGAGACATTTTCTTTTTGTCCCTTGTCCCTTGCAAAAATAAGGTTGCGAGGTGTTTGTTTAACTCCTCCTTCTTAACTACAATGAGATTAATGCAAGACATTTGGTATATTGGAATTTCAGATAAAACTATTTTTATCATGGTTGCTCTTCCTACCAAGGAGAGCCATTTTCCTTTCCACGTTTATGTTTTTTCCTTAATTTTTATGACCATTTGGTACCATAATTTAGTAGACCTAAAACCTTTATATGGGAGAAATCAAATATATTTACATGGTAGTTCCCCTCTTTTTAAATTCAAAATGTTGCATATAGTAGTTTCCAAGTTCTTATCAGTGTTAAAAAAGAAGATTTCTAATTTGACCTTGCTTATTTCGTATCCTAAAGCCTCAGTGTAGGAATCAAGCTTGTATTTAAAGTTTATTTCTTCTTTTCTCTCTTCTTGGCCATACAACATGGTATCATCAACAAATTGTTAATGGGTGGTGGGATCTAGTTCAATAGTAATTGTGATTCCCTTTAAAGTGTTCATATCTTTGGCTTTAGTAATGGCTCCTCCTAAAGATTCTTCCATTATGATAAATAGGAAAGGAGAGATAGAATCACCATATATTAGCATCCTAGATATGTTGAAGAATCCTTCTGGGGTTCCATTTATAAGGATAAATACTTTCAGTGAGGAGATACATTCATTGATTAGGTTAATCCATTATTTGGTGAGGCCAAAGGCTTCGAAGCATTTACATAAGAAGTTCCAATCTACCTTATCATAGGCCTTCTTTATTATTGGAAATATAATATGGGAAAGTGAGATAATAAGAGAGGGGGGGGGGGGGGGGGTGAATCAATTATCCACTAACTTAGATACTTTGAAAATAATTCCACATTCATACCATAAATATAAATTTCAATACTAAAATATATCTAACATTCTAATCACATCCATCAAATGAAACACATAACACATAAATTTGGTAACCTAGAAACCCTTGAAAGGTAAAACTAGGGTGGGGATGACACCCAAAAATCTTCACTACTATAGTATTAAAGTGTGCCTATTAGGGCTAAAATATTTGATCACTTCAGATGATCTACCCTGTGAGGGGTCTACCCTATTAAGAGCTGACAGACTTATACAATCTACCTTGATTAAAGAATTTGAAATTTATAGCTAAGTAAGCACTCGGTTAAGAGATTTATAAAGGCCTGTGAGGACCATTCTATTAAGAGATTTACCCTAATTCACCTACTAAAATGTATCAGTACCCGATCCTTCGATTTGCACTAAAAATGATGATAACAGATAATCTCTTTCTAATACTTGTTTGATCTCCATAATCAAATGTAGCTCTATTCTATCCAACACTGCTTTGCTCGGTCACTCTGCCTGATCTCTGCATCTAACAATCAAAATATTTCTTTGTTGTTCTTATAAGAGATCTTCTCTGCTACTCTCTTCTTACACGCATTTAGGGGTTTTGATATCTCCTTATATAGGCATCTAGTCAATCTTATAGATCAAGATCAACAATCTAGATTCATTACTTATGCCGCTTAAGAATTCCATTTTTCTGATAGGTTACATGTATTGCATAGGGATTAATAATAATAATTACAAAGCGTAATCAAATCCTTGATTCTCTCAACAATAATTAAATATCACATAGAAGTCGGCCAACATGGTTTACTTTGGTATTTGTTCCATAACAAACACATATGTCAAAACTGGCTTGTTTGGCATATGAAGTCTCTGATGCTTGGTCAAAACTATTCTTCATATATTGGTGCTCGGTACTGAATCTTCTATACAACTCCGCATAAACTTCTTGGTAACTACAAAAGTACTCAGTGACCTTTGAATTTCTTGACAGTAACTATTTCTTGGTAACTATACAAGTTTAGACATGACTCAACCTTAATAAGATGGCTCAGTCGCAGCGATGACCGACCAACATTTCCTAGAAAATGACTAAGTGTTAGACACTAATAGACAACATAACATAGGGATCAAAACTTTATATCTAATTTAATTAGCATACTAGGTTCCCCATTTTTTTGAATTGAGTGAATGACATCTTGAGTATTGATGACCCCATCATATATAGACCTTTTAGGAACAAAGCGTGTTTTCTCTTCATTGATTATGAAGGGGAGTAATTTTGTAATGTATTTGCTATGTTTTTGGTCAACAATTTATAAATGGTATTAGCATAAAGCTATAGGCCTATAATCATCAAATTTGTTAGCTTTCTCTTTCTTAGGGATAATAGCTAAAAAGGTTTTGTTAACTTCATCCATTCCTCTATCCATTAATTCCTTATTAACTCCTTCTAATTCTTCTTCTAATTTAGGCTTTGACTCAAATATGTTTCCAAAATGATTTTTAGTCCATAGGTACAAATTATTCTTAATCACCTTTAGTTTGTTGACTATTCTATATAACTTGGATCCCAAGATCTTTATTTCCTTCCACCATTGCTCAATAAATCCCAATACAGTATCATCTTTTAGCCACATCTGTTCAAACTTAAAATGGCATCTCTTAGGTCTAGTGTCTTCGGTGATAGATAATATAACTGGATAATGGTTTGATCCAGAGATTGGTAGGGTTTCCACAACAAGAGTTCTAGGGAGGTTAATCAGACTCCCCTTGAGAAATAACCTATCAAGATTCTCTTCTATATTGCTAAAACCACTTCCTCTATTATTCTAAGTAAATGAACTTTATCTATTTTAATTCCCATAATTTTTTTCTTTTGAACCCAATCCCTAAAGTATTTTCCATATTGAGAAGCAAGTTGTCTTCCTCCCCACTTCTCATTGTGGTTCAATATAGCATTAAAATATCCTCAGATGATACATACTTGATCCAACATTTCTAGAAAGTAATTCTCTATTTAATTGCATGCCCTTTTCTTATCCCTATTATGTATTGGGCTACAAATGTTTATAAGAAGGAATTGAAGGTTATTTTTGATGCTTTTAACCCACCCACTCATCCTATTTTCCTGACATATATCCACCTTGAAAGAGACCCATCTAGGGTCCCATATTACTTCCAATCCACTTGAGGCTCTATTTTCTAGAGACCAAC
Source organism: Chamaecyparis obtusa (assembly GCA_027943335.1). NCBI lineage: Eukaryota > Viridiplantae > Streptophyta > Pinopsida > Cupressales > Cupressaceae > Chamaecyparis > Chamaecyparis obtusa. The sequence goes on from BSBK01002994.1 coordinate 1,067,503, forward strand.
TATTTGTTTAATGCCTAGGTTTTTCCTAAGAGTATCCATTTCCTCTGTGTCAAGTTTGGTTTCTTGTATCATTATTATTTATGAGTTTGTTGTTGTAATGCAATATTTTATGATCCACTACTTGTTAGGGGCATTCATGCCCCTAATACTCTAGGTAAATATTTTCATGGATCCTTGAGAAGGACCTTCCCCTTCCTTTCATAAAATGTAGAATTCAATTTGGTCTACCCTTCTGCAACCCCATCTTTAATTATTATCTTAGCCATGGATATTCTCCCTCTATTTTTGATCTATTTAGCACAATTTAGGAATTCCCTTCCCGCTTCAATCTGTGCAATCCCCAAGATCTCATAACCACCTTCATTCTTTTTGTTGTCTAACTCTGGTTTCTCATCTGATTCCATTATCTTAGAAATAAGTGACTATTTTTGCAAAGCTACTTCATCCTTATCAATAATTTCCTCCACAAATTTGTCCATAAGACCAATAACGACCTCATTACATACCTAGTTGATCTTTTTTCTGACCTATCCTTTCCATCCTCATACTTTATTTGAGGGGATCTTTCCATTCTAGCTTATCCTTCTGCTCTTGGTCATAACTCATTTCCACATCGCCTACCAGGGTTTGATTTATACCCATATTATCTTCTCTTACTACCCCAACCCTGAATAATTTTGAAGTCTATATCATACTTGGGTCCTCAAGTTCTATTGTTGGTTGAAGGTGCATGTAAGTCTTCTCTAGTAGATATTTATGTAGTTCCATGCCGATATCAGTTTCTTGGTAGGAACTTATCATCTCTTATGTTTGAGTTCTTTCCTTAAGTCCCTTCCTTATTATATCACTGTCCATGGGTAGATCATATTCTAGAGGGAAATCATGGCAAGGTTGATCATCTTCCTCCCCTCTTTTAGTTACAGACTCATCTCTTACTCCATCTTTATTGATTTCCTTATGTGCTTCCATAATTTCTCCTTCTTCCACCTCATAGGATTGGGATATATTCCAAGGTTGAATCATTCTAATAGGGCCTCTATTACCCATAGTAAATCTTCCTATATGATCATTAAAATTGATATTTACCTCTAGAGTTATTGTTTTATGTGTATCATTATGGGGTATGTTGTAATTTTATTCTTAATCATCCCTCTGGCAAAAATAGGTTTTATGTTAAATATTGTATTCATAGTTTTTAATTCTATATGTTTTAGTGGTAAAACACTTATATCATTTTTTACTACAATAATATTATTGAGTGTCATTTTTACATGAGACAACGGCTAGGAATTTGGATGAACAAATTCCCCTCTTGGAAGAATGATAAAATCAGCCTCAAGGTTCCTTTTAGGCTGGGTCTCAACCACTTAGATAGCTCAATTGAAGATAAATGTGAAACTGTTCACAAGGAGGCCTTTGCTGGTTCAATCTTGGAAAGGATGCAAAAACAATCTTATAACAAATGATCTTTCTCTTCTTTTATGTATTTTCTGAATCTTTTGAATGAAAGCAATGTAAATTTTATTTAATCTACTATGACTGATTTGTAAAGAAAGGTAAGGAGAAAGGTAACATGAATTGAATGAAAGTTGCTGGAAATAGAAATAATAGACATAAACCACCATTATACTACTTTGCAAATTAAATTACCAAGAAGATGGAGAAAACCCACAAAACATAGGTTGGAAAAATTACAACCCTGATTTTTCAGATGCAATCATCAATGGAAATAAATGCAGATGTCTAATATGTAAAATCTCATTAGATCATGAAGCCACCACGAATGTGCACACACATGAGACAAATTTATCCTGAGGCACCAAAGAATGATCTTCCCAATAATTCATGACAACAAGGTAATACAACAATGATAAACACCAGACTAATGAATTCACATATCAAAATTACCATACAATCAATTAGCTCTTTGAAATAAACAAATGAGAAAACACACATTTATAAACTTCGCAAGATAGCAGAAAACCACACTATGATTCAAGCACCAATTATTTATATTGTATTGCAATAATAACAAACCTTAATTACATTGTTGATTTACAATTTAGAGGGCTTCACCCCTTAGGGAAAGAAGTCTCGCAGATAGGGTTTCAATTGTGCATGCAACTTTGAAAAAATAAATAAACTAAAGCTTAACTAAAATAAAACTACTCTTAAAGAAACCCTAAACTATCTAGCATAGATTTAATCCACATGCATTACAATTTTGAAGCCTAAGATGCATTAAAAAATTCAAAATCTTCTCTGGGGTTTCGCCAGTTTCCTGCATGTTGTTTCTTCAAACCTTGGAGTTCTTCTCATTAATCCTTATAATGGCTCCCCTTCGAGGTTTTGACTAAAAGATATCTCAAAAGAATGGAAAAATGACCCAAGACATGTGGTCAAATCTGACTAGAAATCCACCATAGAAGTCTGGAAGTTCTTGGCGGTGATGACCTAGAAATTGTAGACCCCGACCTCTACTCTGAAAAAATGAACTTTAAAAAAATGACTAAGTATACAACACCATGCCAAGAAAAATTTTAGACTTTTGGAGGTCGAAAGGCCAAAAATATTGGAGTGAAAAATTGACTAAGTGTCAAGAAATATCCTTCATGCAAAAATTGGCTAAGTCCAAAAATGAACATTTAGCTACTTGGGAGGATCTCTGGATGTGCCTTCTGGAGCCTGTCCACTCTCTCCTGGACCTCTTCAAAATCCACCATTTGGATACCTCCAAGGCATTCCTATTTATTTTCTTGAAAGGTGGTTAATTCATTTGCAAAAGCTTGTATCTCTTCCTCCCAAGCTAGCATCTTTTGCATTTCCCACTTCTGGTAAAACATCTGATGGAGTTCATCTTTTGTTGTCACTCCATTGAAAATTCCATGAATTGTTGTACAATATCTTTTATTGGGTGCATTTTTTGGCCCTCATTGTCATCGTAAAGATCTAGATCCAACCCTTCAAAGAACTTATGCAATTCCTCCACCTAGAGCATCCCTTCATCTCTCTTTTTATTAATTATACTCAAACATTTCTGTTAAATATTTAGGGCCCTGGTGATATCCTTGATGCATTCTTCAAAATTATCATATTCTAAGCCTTCATAAATCTTTACCAAAATTTATAAGCGTTGCTTCCTTATTAATTTAAGGTCATCAAGAACCTTTTTCCATTTTAAAATATGTTCCTCTAATCCCTCCTCTTCACACATCATATCCACCAATTTTATGATCTCCCTAAGATTACCTCTAAAATGTCTCAAACATTTCCCTTAAGGCAGTCCTTGCGAACTCCTCAAAATCAGCCTTCCAATCAAAACGCGCATGAATAAAATAATGTGAGATGTCTGTCAGCATCTCAGGAGCATACTTTTTCTCCAAAACAACCTATAATGAGGCCTCTAGGTTTCTAAGGTCAATGTGACATGCAATATTAAGAATGTATCATCTTAAAATGGAAGCACTTCCATCTTGGTAGGTTTAGCACCCTCATTTAGTGCATTTATCATGATAGATTTGTATTTAGGATGTGTTTGCACTTGATTCCTTCATTCTAGGTGAAATTAGGGTTAGGATCCCAAGGATTATCCTTGATTTCCCTTCTTTATGGCTCTATTTTCTAGGTAGGATCTAGGTATAGGTCCTCCTAGCCTTTGTCACATTCATTTTAGGTATTCATGCCTTTTTTTGGCACTCTGCCCTATTTTCTCACCATTTCTAAGTCTCTGGCCTACCCTAGGACATCCTATTCTCAAAGGTTACTAGCCTAGACCTTTAGATCAAGGTTGAGGTTGACCTTGACCTAGTTCAAGGTCAAGGTCAACCTTGACCCTTGTTGGGTTTTGGTACCCCTTTTGAAATTTTGGTCTTCGGGGGCCCCAAAATCAATGTCAGGCCTTTGGATCCGAATGCAGAAGGGTTTTAATTCAAAATTCATTTAATTATTTTCCCTCCTTAGTTGGTTATTGTGATTGGACCATAATTCAATGTGAAATTTGAATTATGGGCCCTTGCATTACACGAGGAGCCTCACCTTGAAATCTCTATATAAGCACTCTCTTTTGCCTTCACAACAACACCAAGTATCCATCAAGTGGACACATAATCAATTGAAGCAAGTAAGCAATGGTGAAGTGATGATGAAAGATTTCAAGAGGATGATATAGAAGATCAAGACCTTGTTGACATCAAGCATTGTTAAACAAACCATTGTGGACATTCCTTTGGAGCAAGAAAGATCTCTTCTTCCTTAATTCACCATTTTCAACATTCAAGCATTCAAAGATACAATCATGGGGTAGAAATTATAGATTGTGAGTTTGGTAGGTGTACTTTAGCCTTGGGGGCTTGGTATGATTTCTTTATCATATTCAAATCTATGCATTTCTTTCTCATATCAATTCATGCTAGGGTTTTTAATCTAGAGGATTAGATCTTGTAATTGCACATTCAATACACACACATATTCTATTACATCCGGCTATTCATGGAGGTGGAGATCACCAAAATGGGGGTTTGACTAAGGAAAAACCCTATATAGCCACCCAAAACACCATTTTTAGATATCTACAGTTGCTATTTTAGGAGTTACAAAGTAGATCTAAGTACCCATTTTGGTAAACTTCCAAGATCCACGAACAGATTTTCCATCGGAGCAGTGCAGATCAAGGTCAACTTTTAGGGGTAAGATTGTGCCCTAGGGTAAGATCTTACCCCTATTCTGGGTCAAGGTCGACCTTTCTTAGAAAGACAAAAGATTTCTAGGGTTTCTTTGTTTCTGTGTTTCTAGGCAAGATCCAGTTGCAGAATTTCCTGAAATTGAATACAGACACCAGAAAATAGGTATTTCTAGATCAACTTTACTATGAGGTATATATTTCATCTTATTTAATTTCAGAATTCTTTACAATAATTTTTAGATCTATATTCCATATCATATCAATTTACACGTATGGTGGAGAATGTTGGTTTAGGGCTTCTATTAGGTGCATTGTTAAAACCCCTTTCCTATTCCATCACATTTTCCAAACTTACATTTTAGTGAACCCGTTTACGATAACTCTTTCTCTTTGGTGTTATATTTTCATTTTGTGTTAGATCTTGCATGCATATAAAAGAAGATTTTTTTTATGCTCTTGCATTTATATTTCAAAAATACAAAAAATAAGAAAAAAATCTTTAAAATACAAAAATATTTATATTTTTTTATGCTTTGTTTTCAACATGTATGATTCTTGTTTCGAATACTTTGATGAGGCTTTTATTGTACAAGAGGACAAATCCCTTAATGAGGTACATGGTAATGAGGATGAAAATTGTTCAAATGAGATCTTCATTGATCCTATTCCTATTTCACTCTTGCACAACCTCGTCAACTGACCTTTACTATAGGGTGTGTGCATGGTTACCTTCATGTTCCACTATTTACAACATTGATACACCTAAAATGATATATCCTGAACCTTTGTTGACGGTAAAAGAATTTCCTCGAATCACAATTAAGGGTAAACCTATAGATCCTTTAGATTTCTTGGATAACACATATTCCATTTCACATGCTTATCGCACACAAAATAACCCTCAGCCTACTGTTCCAGTTTCTTTACCATCTTCTCAACATGTGCTTCCTCAAGCTCCTAGGTTTCCATCTAATTTTAAGGAGTATGACTTAGTAGAACAATTACGTGCCACTCCTGCTAAGATATCTTTATGGGAATTACTTAAAACTTCCCTGACATATCATGAGGCATTGCAAAAAGCTTTATCTACTCTTCCTGCTTCACCTCCTAATCAAGAGAACATTCATTCTATTTTGGAGTGCATGCATACTATGCCTTCTGTACCTCCTATTGTGTTTTCTGATGATGATTTACCTTCCCTTGAGGTCCAGAATCAACATGATGCTCTTATGGTTGCTGTTTCTATTAGTCATAGTATCATTCATATAACATTAATAGACAGCGGCTCTAGGCTTAATGTTTGTAGCATGGATATGCTTAAGGAAATTAAGGCTGATCTCACAACTATTCAATCTGATAATGTCCCTATTCATGGATTTGACAATATTGCAAAGAGAACTTTGGGCATTATTACCTTACCCGTTAAAGTTGGTCTAGTTATTCTTAATACACCTATTCATGTTATGCCTGGACCTCTCAATTATAACCTTCTTCTAGGAAGACCTTGGTTACATACTATGCATGCATTTCCTTCTACTCTTCATCACAAGGTTAGGTTCATTTATAACAATTTGATGTACATGTTACATGCAGATGATGCACCGAATCCTTGCCTAAATGAAGAATATGTTAAAATTTTTGAGCCTCTTCAAGAAAGCAAAGAGATTGAAAAAAAACTTGAGATTAAATAAACTAAAGCTCCATCTTCTTCTTTGACTGAGGATGATTGGGGAACATTGGACTTTAATCCTACTTTTATTGGAGAATATAAGGTTTCTGATTTGGAATTCATGAAACAACAAAGTGAATTTGAAAAACAAGTGTTTACTCCTTCCCTGCTTTCTGAGGAATTAAAGAGTAACTTTGTTGCTACCTCAATTGAAGAAACAATTGAAACAATAACTCCCGATTGCTATGACATCGTGATATATGCCACTCCTTGGACTCCATCTAATATGGCTGATACATATGGTTCTGGTTATGATCTACTCAATAAATCAAGATTTAATGGGAAAGGATGTGGTAAATATGAGCAAGGTATACAATTACCTTTGGATAATGAAATTTGTAATTATACTTATGGACTGGGATTCAATCCTTACAAACAATCATCATATTTTCCTCTTAATGTTAATCATATTTGTGGTGGACATTTGAAGTTGGTTAACCCACTCCTCCTTGACATTAGTCAAAGACCTACCTTGGATATTTTTCCCAAAGATGAAGCCTTAGCAGATTTTTTAGGGGTTTATGAGGATTTACCTACGTTTCATCACAAATGATGGAAGCCTTATTGTTTAAGTACATAGATTATTTTGGAGAACATGATGAACATAATATTTCTTCTTAATTGATGGATTCTCTAATACAAAGTGATTTTCTAATAATTGAGACTGTTGAGATTCAAATGGATGAAAAAGATTATGAAAAGATGATAAAAATTGGGAAATGTTTGAATCAGGATACGTGATCAGTTGGTTTCCCTTTTACTTGAATTTAAAGACATTTTTTCTTGGACATTTCGGATATGCTGGGTATAGATTCTAAGATTGTTACTCATAATATTGTTCTCAAACTGAGTGTTAAACCTGTGAAGCATAAAATTTGAAAGATGAATCCATGAATTGATTTATTAGTTAAAGTTGAAATTGAAAGATTATTGGATTCTAGATTCATCTGCTCTATTGATTACTCAGACTAGATTTCAAATATTGTGCCCATTTCAAAAGGAGAAAATAAGATAAGAATGTGTACTAAATTTAGAGATTTAAATAAAGCATCCTTAAAAGATGATTTTCCGTTACCTAACATTGATATGATTGTGGATTTGATAGCGGGTCATGCTTTATTATCTTTTATGGATGGTTTTTTTTGGCTATAATCAAACTTTTATTCCTCCTAAAGATCAATTTAAGACAACATTTATAACACCTTAGGGAACATTTTTTTGGGTCATGATGCCTTTTGGATTAAAAAATGCGGGAGCAACTTATCAACGGGCTATGACCTTGATTTTTCATGATTACATTCATAAGATTCTTGAGGATTATGTAGATGATATCTTGGCAAAATCTATACAAAGAGAGATCATGTTAGTATTTTACGACAAATATTTGAAAGAATTAGAAGTTACAATACGAGGTTGAATCCTAAGAAATGTGTTTTTGGAGTTGATTTCGGTAAATTATTAGGATTTATAATCTCAAAGTGAGGCATAGAGGTAGATACTGAAAATATTGAAGCTATTGTTAATATACCTCCTCCTAAGAATATTTCTCAGTTACAAAGTTTACAAGGAAAAATCCAAGCTATTCATCACTTTGTTTCCAACTTAGCTGATAGAATTGTTCCTTTTACTTCCTTGCTTAGAAAGGATACCACTTTCTCTTGGAATGATGAATGTAAACAATCCTTTGAGCAATTTAAGGAGTATCTCACCAATCCTCCTATTTTACAACCACCTCAATTTGATAAACCCTTTTATCTTTATACTTCAGCCACTCCGAAGGCGGTGAGTGCGTTGTTAGCTTAGGATGCTAGTGAAGGTAAGGAAAGACCTATGTACTACATTAGTTAGACTTTACTCGATTATGAAATAAGGTACACAGATTTGGAAAGACAATGCTTAGCTATAGTTTATGCTTGTCAGAAAATCAGGCATTATCTCTTAAATGTTGAAGTCAATGTGATTGTTAAATTTAATCCTTTGAAACATCTTTTCTCAAAAACTGATCTCTCTAGCCATCTAGAAAAGTGGGTGATGGTGCTTATAGAATTTGATCTTAATTTCATTTCTCAAAAGTTGATTAAAGGACAAGCTTTAAAAGATTATTTAGCTTAAGCTCCTTGTCCTCATCCTGATGCATGCTTTACTTCAATAGAATTCCTCGATGAAAACATTCTAGCTATTAAACAAGATGATGTTTGGGAATTATATTTTGATGAATCTAGATGTAAGATAGGTTCTGGTGTGGGTATTATCTTGATCCCTCCTACAAATAAACCAATCCCTCTATCATATAAATTGACCTTTCCTTGTACTAATAATATTGTGAAGTATGAAGCTCTTATAGCTAGCCTACAAGCAGCTTTATCCCTTAACATTAAACACTTGCAAATTTATGGAGATTCACAATTGATTGTAGAACATATTAAAGGAGGTTATCAAAATAAGAATGATAAAATGACACAATATAGAGATTTGTCTCTTGATGTGCTTTCACAATTCTCTTCTTATACGATTCAAACTTTACCTAGGAAAGATAATCAACACATAGACACCATGGAAAGCACAACTTCTTTGGTTTGTCTTGAGAATAATGCTAAAAAATTTCAATTTACTATACAAACTCTTAAAAATCCTATAATTTTTGATAAGGTTACTTGTGATTGTTTCAATTTGCATTTGGATGAATGGTATTCTCACATCTTTCATTTTTTGAAAGATTGTACTTTTCCTGAATCGACAACAAGGAACATGTGTAATCATGTTAGGAAGCTTGCAATACATTATATTATTTTAGGAGACACTTTAAAAATGCTCTTATGAAGGTTTATTATTAAGATGTCTTGCTTGAACTGAAATTCTAGTAGCTTTGGCAGAAGCTCATTTTGGTTCTTGTGGGGGACATTTTGGTGGAAAATCTCTAGTTAATAGACTTCTTAGAATGGGAAATTATTGGAAAAAAATGGAACAAGATTATTTTATGTTTGTTAAGAAGTGTCCTCAATGTTAGCAACATAGTAATTTGATTCATGCTCCTGCTCATGAGCTTTGTAATCAAGTTTCTCCATGGCCTTTTAGTATTTGGGGTTTTGACCTTATTGGAAAAATCTCACCATCTTCTTCTCAAGGACATACATACATCTTGACTGCTACAGATTATTTTACGAAGAGGGTGGAAGCTGTCCCTCTTCGTTGAACAACTACGAATGTTATTTCTGATTTCATCCTTAGTAATATTATAACAGGATTTGGTATTCCTTCGATGATAGTTTGGATAATGGTACCTCTTTTAAGAACAAAGAAGTCACAAAATTCTTGGAGAAGTATCGAATTCAACTTAGATTTTTGACTCCTTTCTATCCTCAATCTAATGGTCAAGCTGAAGCATCGAATAAAATCATTGAACAAATTCTAAGAAAAATAGTTAATATGCATGCAAAAGATTGGCATACCCAACTCACCTATGATTTATGGGCTTATAGGACTAGTGTTCGTACAACTACGAGTACTTCTCCTTACAATCTTGTCTATTGTACTAATGCTATTATGCCTTCAAAATTAGAGATACCTTCTTTATGTGTTTCATTTCATGGGATAGTCGACAAGGATACATTTTGAGTACAAGGATTACAAGAAATCAAAATTTTGGATGGACAATGAATACATGCTATGGAACATATAAAATCTTATCATAAATCTCTTCAAAAGTAGTATAATTTTAAAGTAATTGAATGATCATTTTCAATAGGTGATTTAGTATTATATGAGAATCAAAGAAATGCGAATGCTTTACTTGGTGAAAAATGAAAGTTTAGCCCTAACTGGCTTGGACCTTTTGTTGTAATTGAGGACTTCGGTTTAGGTTCTTATAAAATTGCTGATATGGATGGTGTTTCTTTTAAGGAACCTATCAATATTATGCATCTCAAACACTATTATCCTTAAATTTATCTTTCTTTCCTTGTGTATTTATGTATTCCTTATAAAATAAATTTGTTTTATAGGTTATGTGGTTTTAGCAAATTACATTTGAATACATTTATACACGTCCTTTCTTTCTATTAAGTTTTATGCTATTTATGAAAATATAGTAATCAAACACAAAACTAACTAGAAGAGAAAGTTTTTCATTTATAAAATCTTTTTGAGTTTTGATACATATGTGGCACAATGCCCTATATATCACTTTGTCTATCTCTATGTGCTGATGGTCGATGAATCCTAGATCTCTCTGATCTATGAAAAGAGGCTATAGATCTATGTCTGATAGTCCATGAGTGGCTCCTCGATATGCTCATGTCACACATGTACTCCTAGGCCCTCTATAGATCTGCCATCAGTCTCTCTTCTCTCTCCTTGCACAACCTTAGCTCTCACTGGACACACACAAAGATATCAAAATGTCTTCTGAGATCTCTGTGACTAGTGGAAGACTCTAGCTCATTGGCTAGTAGTTGGTAATATATACATGTATCCTTCAGAACCTCAAATACAAAACTCCTCCACTTCACCATGCTAGCTGCAGAATGCAAACATATTTATCTTTTAGTACTTCTTTTCTTCATTAATTAAGTTAAAATTTCAAATCAATTTCAAGTTTTATACTTGGATCTCCCTCCTGGGCATCACTAAAGGATCTAGACGGTGGGGGCATGGAGTGACTACTTTCTCCATGCTTTCTATGTCTAGGTCTCAGAGGCGCTGTCTCTATAGAAGCGTGTGGAGGTCATTGTGATCTTAGTAGCGATGCATGAAAAATGTGCACATCTGCACTAGCACCACCAGCTGGGGGCATCTCCTCTACTCTATCCTCCTCCATGGGGTCTCCCTTAGAGATGGGCTCCTCCTCATCTCTGAGATCCTAATCCTCTTTGGCCATGCCACCATCCTAGTGTGTCCTATCTGAAATGCCTCGATCACCTATGGGATAGTCAACAGGGAAGATGGGGTGGGTTCCCTTCGGACTCCAGTATTTGATGTCGTCTTGGCTGATGCCTGAATAGGACACATTTGGTGATGCCTCTATATCCTTTATCTAATCTACATCACTATCTACTATGTTTTCTATTGATGGTCAGCGTATGGTGCTGGGTCTCTGATAATACCTCATTGGATGTGCATACTGAGGTACTACTCCAGGGATTCCCTGTAAAAGACCAAACTATCTCATCACTTGATCAAAGTAGTATGGAATCACTGTGTGACTTTGATGACCCTCTAGTAGCTTGTACTTCTATGAGTGCCTCATTTGGTTTCATGTATCTGGCCACTCTATCATGTGCAGTAGGGTCTGCATATCACATCTGTGCCTGGAATATGGTCAAGACATACTCTCCAGTAGAGGATATCTTCGTACTTCCATAAATCTCTCAGTAGATAGGAAAAGCCTCTTGGTGTGCTAGCATCTACTATCATAGGAACACCCTATGGTCATGTACATGTGAAGTTCTCAAACAACCAGATCTGAAAAAGCATGCATACTGCAAGACTCTCTCTTTGATATCTCACTAGTTGACATAGCTCATGTTATAGTGGGCTAGCATGCTGCAACCCCATGAGAAGATAATCCTATCACTCTCCATACTATGTAAAAGATGGGTGAAAAGTGTTGAAAAAATTGTACCCTTTATGTTGGGTACCACAACCAAGGATAATATACATAGCATCATTCTCCATACCAAAGGTGTAGGGCCTACTAGTATGGATGATAAGGTGATCTAATCTACTTATATTTGCATCTGTGGAAGCCATCCCAAAAAATACTCTGCATCCATAGGACCTCGCTATGCTCTTGGTCTAACAGGCTTGCCTTGAACTGGAAGCTGTAAGATTATGTAGACATCCTCTAGTATCACTATGATCTCACCTGAAGGAAGATGAAATGAGCATGTATCCTCATTCCACCTCTCTATAAGAGCCGATAATATGGCTCGGTGAAGTGTGATTTGTGGTAGGACTATTAACCATTATAGTCCTATGTCTCTCAACAACTGCATCTCATCCTCGCTCAGCTTGGACAACTTCTCTCTAATGACCACTAGTTACCCTCCAAAGGGATTCTCTCTGAGACAAACCAGGTCCTGTAAGCACAAAAAAACAACATATCAGCATTCTAGACCAATAAATCTGTAAATCCAACTTGACTAGGTCAAGTTTGACCTTCCTAGGTCAAGGTCTACCTTTTTGGGCTAGGGTCGACCTTTTTGGGTCAAGGTCAACCTCATCCCAGACAAGTTCGAGACCTCCCAGTTCATGTCAACCTTTTTGGGTCAAGGTCGAGGTTAGGGTTGACCTTTAAGGGTTAGGGTCGACCTTGCCTACAAAAATAAAGAATTTGTGAAGTACATAAATCAATAACAAAAAACTCACCTTGAGAAGCAGTCGTCTGGTAGCTAGGCACTGTCTCAGGAGCTCCATGCATGTCGCTTGAAGTTCTTCTCTACTCAGCATTCTACTTTCTCTCTTTGAATCTACAAATGGTAAGAATGAGCAAGTATGAGTTCTTTTTCCTTATTTATAGTCAAAATTAGGGTTTTCTTAGTGTTTACTCATGATAAATTTGAGTTTCCATTCATATGCATTTAGATAGACATTCACTCTTTTCATCATTACTTGAGTTTGGTAACTCTGTTTTCAGTCCCGTCAGTGGCATTAGAATTGTGATTCAGATACCTAAACCCTTGAATCAATTTATGAAGGATGGGAATCCTTCTAATTTGTTCAAGAAAATACTTTCTCAACAAATTGCATATCCAGTGTGTAAAGTCATTCTTATCACCCTGTTTCACCATTCAGAAGTAGAAAGCCAAAATAGGGAGACATAAGGGGCTCTACACACTTCTCAATCTCATTATAGTAAGTCTTAGGTGATTTATGGATTTTCATTAACCTTGTGTAATGCAGGTACTAATGGTTTTTTGTAGGATTTCTACATCGAGGACTTGGCTATATCCTTTTTATTTACTATGATGTTTTCTTACTTTAGCTTGCATATTCTATTAGAAAGTAAAGTCCACCAAGATAACTAAGAGGGGGGGGGGGTGATTCAGTTATCAAATAATTATAACCTTTATCAACTTTAACAACATTTAACCATGTGAGAAATGTAATTACCAACCATAGAAAGATATTCATACACAATGACATAATAACACAAGATATGTTGACTAGGGAACCTCTTGATCAAAGAGTAAACCCTGGTGGGAATGATGCCCACAAAAGATGCACTAATATAAATATTCCTTGTGAAAGGATGGACTCTATTAGGAGTCTTATGAAATAAATTCAGTACATATGAATCCCTGTTAGGGGATTTTGAATGCTTGTTAAAAGATTCTAACCCTGTTAGGAGTTATGGAAGATAGAAGGACCCACTGCCCAAACAGATTCAGGGTAAGATCACTGAACACACTGTCCAAATGGCCTTAATATTATTTAGAAAAATAATATGAAATATGTTACCTCCTTACTATGCCAAACTGCACTCACTCCTACACTAGATCTCAATTCCAGATCTCTGTACTTTGCATGTCTTCCTTCACAATTTCACTTTCACAACTTCATTAGCTCTTTTCTTCACTTCATGCTTACATTCGCATTCAACCATACCATGCTCACACTTCTTTCACATTGCTACCACTATTCCTTCCATATCAATAAAGAAAAACATTCCTTCCTTTATAACACACTCAAATAATTACAAATGAGTCGGCACACAAATACAAAATAAAAGTTTCCACACGCTACATCAAAATTACACAAAATTGTCGACTTCCAGATGTAATAAATCTTCACTCATGCAACCTCAAAGTTTGTGCTATGAACCAAATCACTATGAATGTGTCTCAACCTTCACTTTAACTATGCAAAACCAGATTCCATCCTGATTAGGATATATCATTTAATTTCCACAAACCGCTACTCAAGAACACTGCCTGAATAATACTTCCACCAAAATGCTCATAACTTCTATGAATAAATGAATTTTTGTCTACGCTCTTAACTATAGAAAAATAAAATATCAAAGAATATAACCTCAACATCACATAGCTTCATCTACAATATCCCATGTGCACTAATCAAAACACTGTCTACTTCTCTGCTAGTCTCTAGAAGATCACTGTGTTGACATCAATGACAATCATAGTCATGAATGCAACAACAACTGCTACAGAATGATTTCCAACATCCAGCATTCATTCCTAACATATTCACATAGTGTCATATCTAAGATAAAGTGGGGGATAAATGTATCATCTTAAAATGGAGGTACTTCCATCTTGGTAGATTTCAAAACCTCATTTAGTGCAATTATCATGATAGATTTGCATTTAGGATGCATTTGCACTTGATTCCTTCAGTCTAGGTGAAATTAGGGTTAGGATCCTAAGGATTCTCCTTGATTTCCCTTCTCTATGGCTCTATTTTATAGGTAGGATCTAGGTATAAGTTCTCCTAGCCTTCATCACATTCATTTTAGGTCTCTGTGCCTTTTTCTGACACTCTACCCTATTTTCTCACCATTTCTATGTTTCTGGCCTACCCTGGGACTTCCTGTTCTCAAAGGTGACTAAGCCTAGACCTTTAGGTCAGGGTCAAGGTTGAACCTAACCTAGGTCAAGGTCAAGGTCAACCTTGACCCTTGTCAAGTTTTGGTCCCCCATTTCAAATTGTGGTCCCGTTGGGCCCTGAAATCAATATCGGGCCTTTGGATCCGAATGCGGAAGGGTTTTAATTCAAAATTAATTTAATTCTTTTCCCTCCTTAGTTGGTTATTGTGATTGGACAATAATTCAAGCTGAAATTTGAATTATGGGCCCTTGCATTTCCCAAGGAGACTCACCTTCAAATCTCTATATAAGCACTCTCTTTTGCCTTCACAACAACAACAAGTATCCAGCAAATGGACACACAATCGATTGAAGAAAGAAAGCGATGGTGAAGTGATGATGCAAGATTGCAAGAGGATGATATGGAAGATCAAGACCTTTTTGACATCAAGCATTGTTAAACAAATAATTGTGGAGATTCATTTGGAGCAAGAAAGATCTCTTCTTCCTTGGTCCACCATTTTCAACATTCAAGCATTCAAAGGTACAATCATGGGGTAGCAATTATGGATTGTGAGTTTGGTAGGAGTAATTTAGCCTTGGTGGCTTGGTATGATTTCTTTATCATATTAAAATCTATGCATTTATTTCTCATATCAATTCATGCTAGGGTTTTTAATCTAGAGGATTAGATCTTGGAATTGCACATTCAATACACACACATATTCTATTACATTTGACTATTTGTGGAGGTGGAGATCACTGAAATGGGGGTTTGACTAAGGAAAAATCCTATATAGCCACCCCAAAATACCATTTTCAAATATCTACAGTCATTGTTTGAGGAGTTACAGAGCAGATCCAAGTACCCTTTTCAAAAAAATTCCAAGATACGCAAATAGATTTTCTGTTGGAGCAGTGTAGGTCAAGGTAATGTTTTAGGGGTAAGGTTGTGCCCCGAGATAAGATCTTACCCCTGTTTTGGGTCATGGTCAACTTTTCTCAGAAAGACAAAATATTTTTGGGTTTTCTCTATTTCTATGTTTCTAGGCCAAATTTGGTTGCAAAATTTCCTGAAATTGAATACAGACACTAGAAAATAGGTATTTCCAGATCATCTTTACTATGACGTATGTATTTCATCTTATTTAATTTCATAATTCTTTACAAGCATCTTCAGATCTATAATCCATATCATATTAATTTACATGTATGGTGGTGAATGTTGGTTTAGGGCTTCTATTAGGTGCATTGTTAAAACCCCTTTCCTATTCCATCACATTTTCCAACCTTACAAAGAATAAACCTCTTCATTGCCTCATTCTGCTCCTTTAGAGCTTTAATTTTCTCTTCATCCTTGTCCATAAAGCGTAGTATATGCTTCAATCCTAAAGTAGTCAAAGTTCTACTTGCCTCCCTTTTTGTCTCACCCAGGTCTACTTCTTTGAAGAAATAATCTTCAGGAGTAAATTATGCCATACTAGTGTTGACTATCAGAATTGCTACTTGTGCTTTCCACCTGCCCCTTTGAACTTGTGTAACATATGACAAGGTTATTGCATGGGCACTATATTCTCCTTGATTAAATGCTTGGCATAGAACCTCCATATTTGTATCCTCTTCATCTGTATATACCCTCACCCTTGGTTGTATTTCCTTGGTGAGTCAAGTGGGCTTAGAGAAGGTATTAATGGGATCATATGGTGCTACTAAGATTGAGGTGGCCATTTCCCATTCTAGCTCTTGTTTTTCTTCTATTTCTTCCTCATTTTCTTCCTCTCTTACCTCTTCTTCTTCTCCCCTTATCTCTTCTTCACCAATCTCCTTTTCTTGATCCCGCTCTCCTTGTTGAGTCACCTCAAAAGAGGGTATGGAATGAGAAGGAAAAGGAGTAGGAATTTTTTGAGGAGTGGGAATTGGTGGAGTTGGTTGAGAGGGAATGGGATTCTTAACTAGGGGCTACATGGGAGAAAGAGGAGAAGTCATAGCTATCGGGAGAGTTGGTGAAGGTACGGGCATGTGAATTGGTGGAGGAGTAGGAGAAGGGAGCTGAATAGCTGGAGTTTGTAGTGAAGGGTGAGCCTATGATGGAGGTGGAACCAAAAATTGTGAAGGTGGAGAAGTTGGAACTTGTGGTGGAATTGGAGTGGTAGGAAGTGGACGAACTAGAACTTGCTGAGGTGGAGGAGTTGGAACTTGTGGTGGAAGTGGAGGAATGGGAAGTGGAGGAACTAGAACTTATTGAGGTGTAGGAGTAGGAACTTCTAGTAGAAGTGGATGCTTAGTATCCTCTTCTGAAGTAATCTCAATTGAAGACTCTTGACCTAACTCCTTTGACTCAAAGAACTCTCCCTGATGTATATCCACAACTTCTTCTTCTGGTTATTGGGGTACCTGTTGAGCTATTTCTTCTATAGCCTTCTAGGGAGTTGTGACTATGAATTATGTCAGAGGAGACACAAATGCAAATGGAAGTTGTTGTTCAGTAGAAGGTTATTCTATAGGAATTTTCTATTGTGATATTTTCTCCTTAAGACCGTGAAGACCTTCAAAGTTAGATATATCAAACTCATCATCTCCCAAGGTATCCCATGGATTGACCTCTTCTTCTTAGATCTCCTCACCAAGATCAATCCGTACTTCTTCTTCTTGCAACTTCCTCTTTTTTAAGAAGGCTCCTAATTGAGTCCTTCACATCAAAGGCACCTCATCCTCTTCATCCTCATCATCTTCTTCCATTATTGTTTCCAAATGGGTGGATGTAGAGAATATCTTCCTTTTGTAAACATGGCCCTTTTCTATGTCAGCAGGCTTGGGTCCTGTTACTTTTACACTTGGTGCCTTTTTAGGTACACTTTCTTTCTCTTGGGTGCTAGAAGATGAAGCATCAAGTGGATCTATGCTTCTTGTCATTATTCTCCTTGGTGGATTGGTTCTAGGATTTGACTCATAAGAGGTTGGACGCTCATACCTGTATACCATTTTGGGTCTCTACAGGGAAGCTCCCTTGAATTGAGGCATTACTACCTTCTCTCCCCTTTTCTTCTTCTCCTTGGAAGTTTGGATTGGCTGCTACTTCATCAGCATATGGTCCATCTTGAAATGATGAGAAATCCATGTCTTTGTTTTTTTTATGACATGGTGGGCCTTGAAGTCAATGTCATCATTCTCTTCTTTGTCTACTTTAGCATTAAAAATGGCTCTTTTATAAATTTGATCCTAGTCGTATAAGGGATCAAAAAAATCCTGAGTATCTACATCCCACATGTTCGGTGGGATGCGTAGAAGCAAGGAATCTTGTAACAATTATAGGCTCATCTGATAGTAGTCATAGATCATGACCTCATAATCATTGGTGAAATTCATCCAATGATCTTCCAAATGAGGCTCATGTATATAATACCTCCCCATAATCCACATGTAGGTGTTGATAGGGTCAAATCTAGTCCTTATTAGATTAAAGTGCTACAAGGGGCACTCATCCCACTTAAAGGACAAAGATTTGCAGACCTTCATATCTTGTAGGGAATGGAGACCTATCAAAATAGGGAAGTCCCATCAATGCTTCTTCTTGTGCTTTATGTGCTCATAAGCATCAGAGAGCTGTTTGGCCATCTCCAGTAGAATGACCATGTTAGAAGGATACCTTGGAAACTTATTGGGAGTCAGAGTACTCTCAACCACCCTAATATATGTGAATTTTTTGAATTGGATGTAATAAGCCCCTAGGGATTTTAACTTTTTTGCAACTTCTTCTGATAGCCTTTCGGCATAATCACCCTCTATGGATCAGATGATTAGAAAAATGAAGGCATCATTGACAATTCTAAATTATGTGATATTCTCCCCAAGGTGCTCCTTCCTCACCAACTGAGGGTATAATGTAAAGGGCCAGACATTGACATGACCCATAACACCAACCTTAATGAGCGCCAGATATACTACCCTGACAGCTAGTAGGTACACAATATAGGAAGTCATGTAAAAATGTGGATTATTCTTCATGGAGGTCAACTTCTTGTCTAGGTTTTCACTAAGGATTATGTCCCAATCAAACATTTCTTTCCTCCCCTTTACTTTCTCAATCAACAAGATCATCCAAGGCTTGAGTTCGGTAGACTTTTGAAGGCCATACATGCTGCTAATCATTATTACAATGACCTGGATGTCTTCTTTTAAGTATCCCCTCCTCATGTCTATTTTGTTGAGCTTGTTATTGGGTATGGGTTGTATCAGGTATTCATTATTAAAAGTCTCATAGGACAACTAAATATATTTTTTGAAGAAGCTCATGCCCTTGTCCATAGAAAATATGTAAACCTATCTATCCCCTTGGGTAGGTGGAAGACATCTTCAATATTATTTGGCCTTAGGTCTAGGACCACTTCTCCCATTGTGTTCTTCACTAGCCTCTCATCTAGTACATAATGACGTGTTAGGGTAACAATGATATCCAAAGTGAGGATAGACAAAGGATGTGCTACTGTGTTTACTAGACCGGAATAAACTAATGAAGTGCAGTCCTCAGATCGACCCACTGGTTGGGCATACTTTACTAGGTACTCATTCTAGTTGACATTTCCTATATCAGTATTGGTGATCTCACTATGAAGATTCCCCACCCTTGACGATGCATTGTACCCTTTCAATTGGTACTTCATGGCTAGTGAATTAACCTTCTGATACATTATGTAAAAGATACATAAATCTGTAATGATCGTAAGAGGTAGTCATTTCATTATGAACAATAAATGAGAGAAATATCCATGAAGAAATCAAAAACCATAAGACCAAGGCATTCAAAGGCTCAAAAGGAAGCTTTTAGAGATTCGGGGGTTCAGACTATGACAAAATGATTGCACTCCAAAAGGCCAAAATGGAAAAAACTGGTGTCTTGACACTACTCCTTCAGGATTTCAAACTTTCAAGGTTTTGGAGATGTGAAATGTAGTACACGTCTCAAAGTCCAAAATAGAAAAAAATAGGTACTTAGGTTTGTGTTGGTTTGGAGTTTCGGGACTTCAGAGAGTGAAAATGGTTTGTCCTCATCAGCATCAAAAATGCTAAAGATGAAAAGTTTGATGAAGACTTTGTTTTCCTATCAAGAATTAGTGGTCGATGTTAGATTGTAGGTCTTCAAATAGAGAATATGTGCCTCTAGTGTCGGTGTTTGTAACACCAAAAGTGCGAAAGTTGGGGGCCTAGAGTTAGGTTTTTGGCTAATGGCTTTGGGCCCTCAGAGTCTAAAACTCTAAAATTACTAGGGCTGACAGAGAGCCAAGGGGAAAAAACCTTGCACAATCTCCAAACTAACCCTGAGGTGAGCTTGACCACGAGCTTGCCTCAAAAGGACCCAGAGAGACAATGCTGAGGTCCTGAGGTGACAAGAAAACCTAAAAAAAAAGAAAACCGTAACTAGACAACAAAAAACCCTAGAAGACACTAAAATAATATGAAGACCAACTACAACCTAAAGAAAAAGAGGGGAAAGAGACCCTACCTCAAGGATGAGTAAAGAAAACATGAAGGAGGCAAAACAAAAAGATATGAATTACTAGAGAGAACTAGAAAGCTGAAAGCTTGAAATCACACTGAAAATTGATATAAGTCAATTGCATAAGTGACCAAAAATGTCACCCACATACCTTAAATAGGTTGTGTGGGGAGGGTGATGTCAGTCACCTTCCCAACCTTTGGCCTTTCGTAGCTTTAGAGTTTTGGAGGTCCGGAGAACACTGGACCTCCAAATTACTAAAAGTTTGAATGTTTGAACTCCTTTGAGGGAGTCAGAATTTTAGACTTTTGGATATCTGAATATTTGACAATGCTGGAAGGCCAAAAACCAATGAAGTTCTTTTCCTAAGGAGAAATCAAACGTTCGAGGTTTCAGAGTCATGGTATCATCGAAAGTGCAAATGGTTAGTTTTCTCCTAAAGGAAAGCCTCTGGCGAGGGACAAACAATAGACAAACACAAGAGGGACAAGTAGGAATCCCAAAGGGTGAAAACAAGAAAAAAAGGAAGGGGGGGCCCTTGGTAAGGTGGCCAAAAGGGGAGCATGGTTGTGGGAGCACAACAAATATCCCCAACAAAAAGGAAAGGAATGACCAAGGTATTTATCAATCGTGAAACCCTTAAAAAGATCCTATCTTGCAATAAAATGGACACAAAAGTCATTTGTGGTAGTAATCTTCATATCAACACATCAAGATCTAAAAATATTTTCTATCACGTCTAGTGTGTGAGCACATGTGTTGATTTTCTTGATTCCTCATGAAAGGTTTCTTGAATTCATAATCAGTCAAAATTAAATCTTCACCCTTAGAAACATATTGGCCATAGTCATTTTAACCTTTCTCTACTACCAGTCAGGCATTGATAGCCCTGGTAGAGGTTACTAAAGTTACCCTTTCCCTTCTTCTAATGATATTTTTGAAGTTTTAAAATTCTTCGAGGGATCTTTGACTTCAACATTTTTTATTTTGGTGTGTATCTTCTTATTTTAACTCTTCTTCAACATGAACTTGAGATATGTCGTTAGGGATGCTGCTTGATTATTCGAACTCCTGATGGAATGTTCCTTCTCTTTTTTTTCTTTTGTAACTTGGATAGTGATTAGACTGTGCTACCCAAGCATTGGAGTTCTAGCTCTACAATTTGTTGATTTTTATCTTTTAAGTTCCTCCTTTTTACTTTTGGCTCTTTTCTTTTAGACAGTATTTTTGGATGGAAAAAGGGGTTTTGAACTTCGACTTCTTTCATGACCTTGGGTTCCAATCAATTGCGGCTAACATTCTATCCAAGAAATGACCAACTTGGAATCACTTAAAATGTGTGTTGGTGTTGAGGATGATCAACTCTAAAGATTAGTTTCATTGTTGAAAAGAAAATTGCTCCACTTCCAATTATTTTATCTGGTTTCTTGCAAGATAAAATCTAATCAAAAGCATTGGCAAAGAAATACCGCTATCTCTTTATTGAGAACCACCTGATGTGAAACACTTTCTAAACAAGCATCCCCTGATAAACAAAACTGACCGAAAAAAACAAAAAGAAAAATAAACAAAGACTCTAGACTAAGTAAAATACAAGAATGGAAAAAACTTCTTTAGGATCCAAAGTAATGCTTGAGATATTCGCCATTGATGGGGCAACATAATTAGTTCCCCTTCGAGAGAACTAATCCTGAAAGTGTTCTCTCCCAAAATTTCTTCTATTTGGAATGGGCCCACCCATAGTCACTAAAATTTGGTATGGTTGCCTGGTTACTCTCCCACTTTATCCCACATTAGGACTAAATCAGAAATTCTAAAAGCTTTTATCATGGCTCTCTTGTCGAACCAACACTTGACGATAGCTTGATGTTTAGATACATATTTTAAGGCCATGGTTCTTTTCTCTTCTAGGTCCAAAAGGTTAATGAGATGAACTTGTACCCTATCCTCACCTTCCATGTATTGGTCCATGAATCTTAGAATTGGTATCTTTAGCTTCATAGGAAAAATGGGTTGCAAGTCATAGACCAATTGGAAAGGGGAATTTACCAAAGGATATTTTATCATCACTCAGTCAGTCCATAGGGCTTATATCAATTGTGTGTGCTAGTCCCAAGGATTGTCATCTAGGAGGCATTTGGTTATGGTTGTTAAGTTCTTATTCATTGATTCTACAACCTCATTCCCTTGTGGATAATAATTTGGTGAGAATTTGATGATTACCTAATTCTAGAATGTCCATTGGATAAGGGATGTAGATGAAAAAGAGGGTGCATTTTCATATACCAAAGAGAGAGGCATACCAAACTATGTAATGATATAATCCTCTAGGAATTTGGTTATTACTTCACTGGTGCAATTTCTCAAAACTTGGGCTTCTGTCCACCATGTGCAGTAGTCCGTCGCTATTAAGATGTGTCTATGTTTTGTTGATGAAGGGGGGTTAATCATTCCTACAAAATCTAGTCACCATTGGGAGAATGGACGTACTTCATAGACTAGCTATAGGGGCATATCAGGATGCCTCTCACGAGTAACACTGGTTTGCAAAACATGGCAAGAATGCACATGTTCATTTTTATCTTTGAACTAGGTGGGCCAATAATAACTAGATCTCAATATTTGATGTGCACTAGCCTTGGCTAACCCATGGCTAGTGCCATATTTATCATGAAACCCATTGAGGAATTTTTTAGCTTCAATCCTATCTAGACACCGTAAGTAAAATCCATCATAGTTGCATTTGTAGAGCTTTCCATTTTTTTATCATATAAGAGCCACTTTTAATCTTCAAGGCTCTTCTTTGGGATTCATTTAAACCTTTAGGACATTGGTTCTGAAGCAAGTAATAAAATATATCTTGGTACCAAACATTGGTTACAATCCCCTCATTGGCATACACTTGGCATACCAAGCCTAGTTCTATTTCAAATATCATTTTGGTGAGGCCTTGACCTCTTACAAGCTTCATATGTTGAATCTCAATGTCAAACCCCTGTAGTATAGCTATCCATTTTCCGCTTCATTCTCCTAATTCATTTTGGATCAATAGGGACTTGATGGAAGGATCTAGAACAATGATGACAACTTAGCTCCTGAGAATGTAGTGCCTGAACTTTTTAATGGCTTTCACCATTGTGAAAGATTTCTTATCAAAGTTGGGATACTTAAGTTCAAAATTCTTCAAAGGAGAACTCATGAAGGCTATTGGTCTCTGATATTATCTATCCTTCTTTTGAGTAAGAATCCTAGCACACGAGTGTTCAGAGGTGAAAAAATAGACCTTAAATGGTAAGGCATAGTCCAAGCTAACTAGAACCAAGGCGGTAGCATGGAGGTCTTGATCTCTTCAAATGGCTCTTTAGACAAGGTGATCTATTCTATCTTAGCATCTTTCTTCAACATGTCATTTAATGGACACACTATCTTGGCAAACCCGCTAATGAATTTCCTGACAAAATTGATCTTCTCAAAGAAAATTTTAGTTCTTTTCTACTATTAGGCAGAACCAGTTTGATGATAGCTTCTACCCTTTTGGGATCTATGGAGATACCTATAATACCCCAAAAATGGGCTATAAGACCATTGACCTCCTACATCGACAGAACAATCGAAATCAACA
Organism: Chamaecyparis obtusa; assembly: GCA_027943335.1. Classification (NCBI taxonomy): domain Eukaryota; kingdom Viridiplantae; phylum Streptophyta; class Pinopsida; order Cupressales; family Cupressaceae; genus Chamaecyparis; species Chamaecyparis obtusa. Next base: position 1,091,575 of record BSBK01002994.1, read on the forward strand.
CAAAAGTCCTAACCTAAGGCACATCTACACATCAAATTATCAAAACCCCAATTGATTTTATCATAATTCTACATCAGGGAATATTTCCTAAATATTCCTAATTTATCCAAATTATCTCCTAATTAATATTATTTAATTTTCACAATAGATCAAAAATCCTATTGATAATTGATTCAATTCTTTTTTAATTAGTTAAATCACGTTGTCAAATTTAATAATATAGTTTTGGAATAAAGTTTGATTTAATAATTGATTAACCCATAAATCAGTTATTTTAATTCAAAAATCAGTTAAGTTGAGAGCAACATATGTTGAAAATAATATTAATTCATAATTATCCATGCACATTCAGAAAAGCAGTTAAATTTTAAATCAATAAATCAATTCAATTTGTTATCTTTTTGAACTTTACATCTATTTTGAGTTAAAAGGTGATCTAAACTTCTGATTTAAGTTAAAAAGCTGATTTTGCATGATTTTGTGAGTTAACTATTTCTAATTTCTTGATAACTCAACAATCAATTTGAGTTAATCAGGGAGAGATTTTGTTAGATTAGGTGAAATACTAATCTCCCAAGAACACTTGCATGCATAACCCTGTCACATGGAAGAAGCAAAGAACAGAAGCAAGAAAAATCTATGTAGGCCAAAAAACCAGAGACATCTTATGGACATGTAAAGAGCAATTGTATTCTAAGATTATCTCTATTATGATCCAATAAGTGAATGAATGAAATACAAAGAGGGAATCCTTATAAAAGGATACCAAAACCCTAAAGGTATAAAGCAAAAAATAAAGCTAGGTTGCACATTATAATTAATAAATATATTAATTATAATGCACCTAAAAGAAAGCTTAAGTAAATAGAGTAATAAATAACTTAATTAATTAAACCAAAGTGATTTAATTAATAAGCATAAAGTATGATTACTCTAACACCCCCCCTTAAGCGTAGCTCAAGAGAGAAGCTAACCTAGCAAAGCTATGAAAGCAAAAATGCAAGAAAGAGAAATGGGTCCCGGCAACAAGGCCTGATCAGGTACCCAGTACAAGAAATAAACTAGATGAAGGAAACAAAGCCTCCAATCTAGGGAATGTCCCAAAGAAAGGAACAAGAAAGAGCATGAAGCATCTCTGAAGCATGAAGCTGCAAACACTGTCAGAAGAATACTGCTAGAACCCCCACTGAAATAGTGCATGACCAGGTAGAGAAGACAAAGTCTGAAGAGCTGATCAATCGAAGAGGTGACCTCCAAAAAAGGAATGAATGAGTGTCTATATAGTAGATGATCCATCTCACTGAAATGCATAGGTGCCTAGCCACTGCATCCGCCTAGTACATAGGAACAAAAACTGAATACGTAGATCACTCAACCGAACCAAGGAAGCAATAGAGCCAACAGGTGAACCCCCCCATAATGCTGAATAGGGAGAGGGGTGACAGGAACACTGAAATGCAATGCCAGAAACATCTGCAAGAAGAAGAATCAGGAACACCAACAGTGCAATAGAAGTACACGCACAGGATAAAGGGCGGTGTCGAAGAAGAAGAATAGATCTTCTGGACACATAGCATGGGCTAATGTCATGGAAGGTACACTCACTTGACAAAGGTGGATGAGCACAAAAGGCAAAACATCATAACCCCCCATGGCACTTTATAACTGAGTGCGAGTACAAACAAACACAAGGAGTACAAGATCCCAGATATGCAAAAGCAGGCACTTTATCTCAGTGCGTTTATAGAAAAGAATGCAACAGTGGAGATATGTACAATACTCAAAAGAAGAAGGAAAGAAGAACAGTGAGAACAGAAGTAGAAGTCATCCCAAGAATGGAGATCCGTGGACCTGTAAAAGCCAAGTAGTCCATCTGAGTGCAGAAAAGCAAAACTCAATGGAGGAAGAACCTAGTATAGAATCTGGAAATAAGACCTCTGAAACTGAAAAATACACTGAACAAGCTTTCCAAAAATACCAAGTTTGCTGAAAACTGAGCCTGAATGTGAGAGATATAGTGTCCGGAATGCAAAAAGTACCCGTGACTTTGACTGGAAGAAAACCCCTGCAAACGGAAAAATCAAACAACCAAACTGAAAAAAATAGAACGGTCTCGGAACCAGCTTTCCGTTGATATCTCATTTGGCAAAAAATGCCATCGTATGCTCAAGTTACGGCAAAAACAGTGACAGGTGCTCTGGCAGGCACCTAAAAAAGAAAACCTCTGAATTCAACAGCCTGGTGCGAAAAATGGAAGAAGAATCTAGAAAAAAGCCTTGCGTATAAAATGACCGTGTCGGAATCATCTTTCCGATGATGTCTCGTTCGCCCACTAACTCCTCTGTATGAGCAAGTTATGCCAAAAAAAGCATCAGGTGCTCCAAGAAGGCAAAAAAGCAGTCCTGCCTTCGAAGGCATGGTATGAAAAACGAGGCAAAAAAATTGAAAAGAAACCTCCATAATTGCGTTCGTCTCGGAAAGAGCTTTCCGATAATATAAAAAACTCCCAAATAAGCTTCCAGATGAAGAAGTTATGGCCCTGGAGACCGAGCTTGCACAGACAGGCTTAAAAATCAAGCCATGCAAAAAAAATTGCCAACATCATCAATTAGTGAGCCTAAAGTTGACGGCCAAATGGCCGTCACGACTCAAAATGCACCAGGGGCTTGGGTCCGATCGCCCATGTGACCGCGGGCTGGTGGAGCTGGGCAGTGGGGGCCAGCGGAGTGGCCAGAGGGCGGCGATCTCGACGGGCGGCGGGCCGCAGACTGGGCGGTGCTGTCAGCGCCGCTGAGGGTGGCGGACTGGGCGGTGGCCGCTATCAGGGGCTGGCGGTGGGCGGTGGCCGGGGGTGGGTGGCACCTGGGTGGCTGCTGGGCGGTGCCTGGGTGGCCGCTTGGCGGCCAAAATATATATATATTTTTAAAAAATCACCGACTGTACCCACCTCGGAGTGCGTGCCAGAGCCGTACGGCCCTGGTATGCAAAATTTTTTTTGCCTCAGATGGCAAAGATGTCCAAAATGGACAAATTTTATATGGATTTAGGGGTTCTTGGGCCTTCCGGACACAATGGTGGTGTCCGTTTTTGCCCAAGGTGAGCCAAATTTTGGCTCCCCCCCAGATCCACAAAAAAAACTTCTGAAACCCTTGAAAACCTCCTTCTTCTGAAACACTTCAACAAAACACAAATAGCGAGCAGCAAGATGGCTCTGATACCATGTTAGATTAGGTGAAATACTAATCTCCCAAGAACACCTGCATGCATAACCCTGTCACATGGAAGAAGCAAAGAACAGAAGCAAGAAAAATCTATGGAGGCCAAAAAACCAGAGACATCTTATGGACATGTAAAGAGCAATTGTATTCCAAGATTATCTCTATTATGATCCAATAAGTGAATGAATGAAATACAAAGAGGGAATCCTTATAAAAGGATACCAAAACCCTAAAGGTATAAAGCAAAAAATAAAGCTAGGTTGCACATTATAATTAATAAATATATTAATTATAATGCACCTAAAAGAAAGCTTAAGTAAATAGAGTAATAAATAACTTAATTAATTAAACCAAAGTGATTTAATTAATAAGCATAAAGTATGATTACTCTAACAGATTTTTGGTTTTCCATGACCTCTCAAAAATCTTGGATTTCTAAATAAACAAGGCTCAGCCCTTCACAAACGACCACACTTTTAATTACTTGGAGAATTGAGCTCTTACGAACAAGCGAATGTGAGATTTTTGCAATTTCAATTCATTCATAGCATTCCATAGCATTGTTAGATTAGTTTTGCCATTCATTTCAATCCATTTTAGATCAATTTCATATCAATTTTTTCATCATATTGCATAGAAAATCCCAAAATATAGATTAATCTACATCCATACTTTCATTTCTTTCATCATTTCAAATCCTTCATTTAGGCATTTCATTGTCACTGATCTCGGTCATAATCTGAGAATACCATACTTGCACCTACGAGAAGGAAGTAGATCACCTGGTTAATTTTGTTTATTCTTATTGTAGATTTTTTGACATATTAACCAATAATGTTTTACTGAAGTGTTGTGTTCACAGCTAGGTACAAAATTCACACGTACATTTCTGGCACCCACCGTGCGGCCTTGCAATGGGTTTCCATTTCTAATTCTATCATTTTCTAAAAATTTCATTCAACTTTCAATTTTTATTTTTTGTTTCCTCCGTACGATTTCCTATGACATTTCAGAAAGTCGTATCATAGTCTTCTGGTTGTCGTACGACAAACACCATTCTGGATTGTCATATGGGTTATTAGGTAGTGTTGTTTTGAAGCTAAATTATTGTATGAACATAGAACCATTTTCATATCATTTGTTGATTGTCGTGTGGGAAGGTGTAGAAACTCATATGAGTTTTGATGCTAGTTTTGCATAGTCATATCATATTTTTGAGCAATTTTTGGAGATTTTAATTTTAGATTTCTATTGATAGCTAATCGTAATGATTGATGCTTTCTATTTTTGATCATTTTTGACAGCCTAACAATATTTGTGCAGGACGAAAGACAAATATTGAGCATAAAAACCCCATTCTTTGGCCTTTCTTGTCTTGACTTCTAAGCCATCTTTTGCAGATAACCCTACTTTCAGAGAATTCGCTGGTTAAAGAAAGCTTGTTCTACAAAATTTTTTGATTAGTTTTTTAGGTTGCCTAATATACACCAAGAAAATATTGTATTTTCTTAGATTTCATTTCATTTTCATAGAAACCTAGTTTAATAGGTACGTGTCTCTATTGCCATTGAGGAAAATACTCAGGGGATTATTCTCTTCTCCTTCTTAGGAGAACCAAAAACCCAAAAAGTGTCTTCCTTGGTTTCAATTTTCATATTGTCTCTGGATTAATATTGCTTGGTGTGTCTTGGATAGGGAAAAGGACAAGGTGAGGGGATTATTCTCTTCTCTTTCAGAGAATTAGAAACACAGATCCTGTGGTTCCCAACCTCACATTTCAATTAATCCTTTAGAGGGTCTGCCAGAGAGGTAAAAAGCTCCTGAGAATGACCCAATTGGGGACAAGTCTTAAGATGAATCTTCCACCCCATTATAAAATTTGATGCTTCCTTGAGGTTAAAGCCTTGGAAGACATAGCTGTGTTTGTTCCTTGGCCTAGTGCCATGAACACCCTTTGATACTGTGTAGAGTGAAGCCGCTTAAATCATACTTGTGAGACTATACTTGTCAGAGTGCTCATAGGGTTAACAGCCTTAATCCTTCTTGTGGAACTATGAGAGACAGTTGTGAATAGATGCCCTGATTAAAAGACTGAGCTAGTTTTTCCACCAATCCACCCCTGAAGGATTTGTAGTGCTTGTGCGAGGTGAATAGTAATCACCCCAAGAAATGCATCATATTGAGCCCTCTTCGATGCTTGAACTCAGCTAATATGGGCTTCAACATCCATTACGTGTTGTTGGATCTACATATTCTGAGGATCCATGAGTGTGTTCCTAAGTCAATGAGCAAGTAATACATCTCTTCTTTTAGCTAGGGTAAGATAGGTGTGATAGATTCATTGAGTTAGTTCCCTCTTTTTTCTATGATTGTGAGCCTATTGCTATGTTAAACAACCTTAGACAATCCATTTCATAGATCTACAAAAACCTAGATAGAGAAATTTACAATCAACTTGATACTAAAAACACCAAACAACTGAAAAATTGACCAAATTTGAAGCAAAAATCCTTTGTGGTGTCAACTGTCATCCTGAAAAATCAAAAGTCATGAGTTTTGCAATTATCATTTCAGAACCCCTAGAAACCTGTATGGTAACCTATACTTTATCGTATGATTATTGTCAGAAAACCTAAGCAAAATTCAATACTGGAGTCGGTTGTCGTACGAGTTTTGCCAATTGTCATATCAGACCCCATCCTGACTCGTATGAGCCTGGATAACATCGTATGAGAGTTGTGTTAGAATTGTCAAAAAAGCCTTCAAATTTTTTAGAAATTCAATCATTGTAGTCAACCACCAGATTCTATTAGAATATTCATTGTGTCAGGAATAGAGTAGAAAAACCAAAAAAATCCCATTCATTTTCCTAAAGTGGTCTCTTGAGTTTGATCTAGCCTTCTGATTTATCGATTTGAATCCCATTTCATCTTGTGTCAAAACCTTGTCAAAATCATCTTCAAGTACTATAAGCTCATGTCTGCTATCTTTTGGGTGTCTACCCATACATCTAGGGTATAGTATCCTACACTTACATTATTTTTATCAATCAACCAATCTAATCTTGACAAGGTTGCATCATTCGATTTTTCTGAATCAGGTCATTCATTAATTGTCTTAATCTTTCTCTCCTAATTCACTCAAGGTTAATGGTGGAAACCAAAGCTTCCTCACACAAAAAACCTAGAGAAGAACCAAAATTATCACCTTTATCTTCTTACGTTGTCCAGACCATTAATCAACCTTATGATACAACTCATTACGAAGAAGACACTCTAGGTAATCTGCATATGAAAGAAGGTTATTCTAATTATCCTCGATCAACCCACAGAGGTAATCAATCAATTCCACATCAATAAATCCCTGGGAGCCCTCACAACACCACAATGTCTCAAGGAGGAGCAAACCAAGGCTCCCAAGGTCATCACTCTAATCATGGTGAAGATCTGGAACCAATACCATCTGAAGTTGAATGATATAGAAATGATGATCTCTTTCAAAAAATGATGAAACACTTCTTGCAAGAAGAGAAAGAGGCCTATTTCTTACAACTAGCTCAACAAGGAGCCAAACTTCCTCAATAATTTAATGTCAATAATATCATCACACAAGAGGAAGAAACTCCCATCACGACCATGATGAAATAGATGCATGCTATGCAAGTTAAGCTCAAAAGGCTTGAAAAAGAGAAGGAACTTAATGAATTCTCTATGGAGGCTCTATGACCCTTTTGATTCGATAAAAACTTGAACATGCTGCCATTCCCAAAAAGAGTGGAGATACCAAAATATGACAAATATGATGGAAACTCTGACCCCCAAGATCATGTCAGAGAATTTTGTACTCAATCCATGGAGTTTATGCATGAACCAACTTACTTAATGCATCTTTTCCCACAATCTTTGGGAGGAGCAGCCATTCATTGGTTCTCTAAAATGCCTCCAAAAATCAATAATTTTGAGAAGTTGATCAAACTATTTTACCAACAATAATCCTATAATATTCAACATCTAGTCACCATGATTGACATCTACAATGTTAAAAAAAAGTTGGGAGAACCCTTCCTGACCTTCCTCAAATGTTGGAGGAAGAAATTTTCACTCTATGCTAGAAAAATCCCAGAAAATGAGAAATTAGAAATCTTTATCAATAACCTAATTGCAGAAATCAATTATCACCTGCAAATGAAGAATCATACTTCTTTTGAGAAAATGGTAGAAAATGCCATAAAGATAAAAAATGTGCTTCCTCGTAAGGGACATATATTGGTTAAGAAAGAGAGCAAATATGAATCAAGTTCTAGTTCCTGTAGACTAGGATTTGAGAGTGCACCTAAACCTGTTTTGAAGGCCAAAGACAAATAAATGTCATAGCATATAATCAAATCAAATTCAAAGGCAAACAAACTAAAATCAAAGCCACCTCAGTTTAAGCTTAAAACGGATGCGCCCATGCACCGTTTGATATGCTTAGATATAGAGGGATGTGGGTGTGCAAACTCAAGCACTTGGAGCATGCAAATAGGATGATTTGAGGATCAAGAAGACCCAAAATGACACAAAATAGGTATGAGGAACCTATTTTGCCTCAAAGGCCTCAAGATCACACAAATATGCAAAGCTAAATGAAAGAACTAAGATTAAAACAAGAAATGAATCTATGTTAATCCATTTAAGCTAATTTAGATGTGATTTAAGCTTGAAAATGATCTAAAAAGATGAACTTATGCTTATGCTAAAATGAAAATGGCATTATAACTTTGCTATTGAGTTTGAGAGTTGAAAGATGATTTGCCTTAGGAAGTGAGGGTATTTATAGGATTTCTAAGGCTTGGGGTAGGAGGAATGAATGGCCAGGATTGAAATCCTTAAGAGAGGCCAAGATTCACTCAAAGGGAAGCACATGGATTGTGCTAGTTCTCAACCAATCAGGAGGTGACACATGTCACAAGGTGAGTGGATGAAGGGAAGGGCAAAGAGGAGTCAACAAAGGGGGCTCCAAGCTCATAACTCTCCAAATAAATGCTTGTAAGAGCAATGAATGGGCTTTAAGAGGCTTTGAAGACTTTGGGGAAGCAATAAATGCTTTGTGGTTGAGATATTTGGAAGGAAAGACTTTGCTTTGGTTTAGGAAAGTCTTAAGCTTGGTTAGGATTGCACAAAGGTTTAAGGGTAGGATTAGGATTAGATTAGGACAAAAAAAAATGGATTAGGATGGGTGAAGAGGGTGGATTTGAGAAGATTCTAGAAGAGTCTAGATTTCTCCTTAGTTTCATGGAATAAAAGGTTATTCATTCCAAAAGCTTAAGTTTTAGGAATATTTATTAAAATATTTTCAATAAATATGAAAATTAAATATTTAACCTTGGGATTAGGGTTAGAAAAGATGGGATTAGCCTTTTAATCGAAATTAAGAAGGGATTAGAAGATTTTGGAAGAGGTTAGTGGTCTTAAGAAAATTGGCCAAGTTTGGGATAAAAAATAAATTAAAAATAAATTAATTTATTTTTGAGGTTTTTGGTCAATTTATTAATTAAATAATTAATAAATTAGGGATAATGTCCAAATGACATTTTTAGGCTAGATTCCTTAATTAAAAATTTTTAATTAAGAGAGAGGGATTTAATGCCATAAAAATAAATAAATAAATTAAATAATTAATTAATTAATAAATGATGATGTCATCAAGGATTTTCAGAAAACAAAAATAATTTATTTTCTGAAGGATTTTTCGGTGTCTACATTTTGCCCCTCTTTGATGCGATGCCGCAAGTGGCATGGCGTCAAAGACAAGAAAACAAGATGCCGAGGCTAGAATCAGAAGAAGAGGGTATGACGCCTGGGTGGACTAGGAGAAAGAGAGATACATGCCCCGGTGGGACAAAATCATGGAAGATGCGCCCAGTGGGACAAGGAAAAAGAGGGATTACGCCCTGGGACAGAGTGTGCCCGGCAGGACGAGGAAGGAAAGGCCTAGGAAGAAAGGGGAGATAAATAACCTCACTTCTAAGAACAAATATGGATGATATGCAAGATGAGATGGAAATGCAAGATGCAAGATGCAGCTATATGCAAAGATGCAAGATTAATCTATATGATAAATGCAAGGGACCAGATAGCTCCAATTGCAAACGGGAGTGCACAACCTAGATTTAATATAGCAATGCTAGAGACCTGCCAAGGATATTGGGATCATGAGGCCTTGTCACCAGTGTTGCAGAGGACTGATGAGGACTGACGCTAAACAAACACACAGGGTTGCCCCAACATCACACATGAAGCGCAGAGGTGACATGATGGAACCGATGCTGAAGGAACCACAAACACACAACTGACTCACAGGCAGAAGCGAAAGATCAAAAGACCTTGCCCCAGATTATCCACACGCGCAGCACACCATGATATAAAGAATCGTGGTGACCCTGGTGGGATAAAGAGAAGCCAAAAAGATTAACAAGACCCAAAGGATGAAAATCCAAGATCAGAATGATAACTCCAAAAGGACATCCTTTGCCAAGGAGAGAGATTAGGTTTGATTGATGGTGGGAAGATTGGCCAGACAGGAGGAACGATATATCCTCAAGGACCAGGATGGAAGATTAGGTTGGACAGGAGGAACGATATATCCTCAAGGACCCATGGGTGGTGAGAGAATAAGTGTAGTTGTTCGCTGGCAAAAGCTGAAGTTCAAGGAATAATCAGGATGAGCAAGGATAAGTCGACAATTGATGTTGCTGAAGCACAAGGCCCGAGTGGGACTAAAAATTTTCTGAGGCTGGGGATGGGACAAGATATTTGATCAAATGCTGCTGCAGGATGGACAAAGGTTATGTACAACAAGGAGGAACGATATGCACAAGGGATATGTACAGAAGCTCAGGATTGGGGATAGGAAGATCACACTCAGCGGGACTCTCACTAGGACGGAGACAAGAAGGATAAATACAGGGAGGAATGCACTATACAGGAAAGGGAAAAGGATATGGTACAAGATATGGTACAAAGCTTTGGAATAGGATATGGATTGCAGATGGGTTGGAGGAAGATGGAAGCTGAATGCTTGGAAAAATAGGGGAGATGGAACTGCTGGGAGATCTGTTATGGATGGAGGAAGAGGACGGTAGCTGAAAGGACAACTGAATAGATAAATAGCTCAGTTTACTATGTTGGTGCCTGTTTGCCAGGTTTTCACCAACATACTTGTCCAAGGCGCTTGAATTGCCAAGTTTTCACCGTTGGACGATTATTTTCTCTCTCTTTTTTTTTTTGCTTTTTTTGCTTTTTTGAATGTTTTTGGATTTTCTGATATATGCAGGATCAGGTTCAGGCATAGAACCTCTTCAGATGGATGATGTTGATAGGATCATTCAAGGGCTCACCTTCTGGTATTGATAGCTGATAGGCGCCGGAGCCGAAGGATGTGGTGACAACATAGGGGCCCAACCAAGTAGGCTCAAACTTGCCTTTCTTTTCTCTATTTGCTAGGACCTTCTGATTTTCTTTAAGGACCATGTCACTGACCTGGAATTGTCTAGGATGGACCTTTTTGTTATAACTCCTTTTGAGTCGATTCTGGTATGCAACCAGGTGATCATAGGCTTGCTATCTCTTTTCATCTAGTAGATCTAGCTGTGTGAGCCGGGCCACATGATAGTCTTCATCAGTTGTATAGTTCTTCATGGAGACGCGCAAGGATGGGAGCTCAACCTCAATCGGTAGAATGGCTTCAGCACCATATACAAGGGAGTATGGGGTGGTGCTTGTGGGAGTGCGATAAGAAGTACGATAGGCCCAGAGGACGGGATTAATTTGGAGGTGCCAGTCACGACCAGAATCATTGACAACCTTCTTGAGGATTTTCAAGATAGTTTTGTTGGTTGCCTCAGCTTGGCCATTTCCTTGAGGGAAATATGGACTGGAGAAACGGTGATGGATGTGGAGTCTGGCACATAGATCATCCACATGCTGGTTTTCAAAAGGTGTGCCATGGTCTGTGAAAATGGTAGATGGTATGCCGAAGCGGCAGATGATATGGTAGAGGATGAACTTGGATATTTGGATGCCAGTAGTTAGCGCGAGCGGAATCACTTCAACCCATTTGGTAAAGTACTCTGTGGCTGTTATGATATACTTGTGTCCATCCGAAGAGAGGGGGGTGATCAAGCCAACGAGGTCGAGGCCCCAACATGAAAAAGGCCACAGTGGTGCAATAGGTTGTAGATCTTGTGCTGGTGCATGTATCAAATTGGCATGCTGTTGACATGGGAGACATTTCTTGACAAATTCACACGCATCATGTTCCATTGTTGGCCAATAATACCCAACTCTAAGCAGCTACTTTGCTAGAACCATGCCACTCGTGTGGGCACCGCAAATTCCAGCGTGAACTTCTTGTAAGGCCAGGACGGCCTCGTTTGAGTCTAAACATCTAGATAGGACATTGTGATACCCGCGACGATATAGGGTGTTGGCTACAAGAGTGTAGCGGGAAGCTCTGCGAATAAGGTTTTGGCGTTGGTTATTGGTGAGATGGGGAGATATGATACCATTTTTTAGATATGCATGGATTTCGTGGTACCATGGGGATTGGGGACCAACCAAGACACACACCATGTTTGCATCGGTGTTCTCATAAGCTGGTGAATGTAGCTGCTCGATTAGAAATTTATACTGTGATGCGTCTCGTGGTATTTCTAATAAGGATCCGATAGTTGCCATTGCATCTGCTGCTTTGTTCTGAAGCCTTGGGATCTGATTGAATTGTAGATGTAGGAAGTGCTCTTTCATTTTATCTACCAGTTGCTTGTAGGGTAGCAATTTGTCATCCTTTGTTTGATACTCATCAAGGACTTGCTTGATAATGAGCTGTGAATCTCCGAAGACTTGTAGTTCTGTGATGTTCCATTGGATAGCTGTTTTGAGACCTAAGATGAGTGCCTCATATTCTGCAATATTGTTGGTACAGGGGAATCCCAACTTGAATGATTTTGGAATATAGTCACCTTGAGGTGTGACGAATAGGATTCCTGCCCCAGAGCTATGGGATGTGTTGGAACCATCAAAGTATAGTTTCCACATGGGCTGCTCTTCAATCATGCATAAATGTTCATCAGGGAATTCCATGATTAATGGATAGGCATCCACCAGTGGTGCTTCTGCTAGTTGATCGGCAATGACTTGCCCTTTGATTGCTTTGCGATCTACATACTGAATGTCAAATTCGCTGAGTAACATGACCCATTTTTCCATACGGCCTGTGAGGGTTGTCCTTGATAACAGATACTTAAGAGGGTCCACCTTTGATATGAGCTTGATTGTGTGGCTAAGCATGTAATGTCTAAGTTTTTGAGTGGCAAAGACCACTGCTAAGCATGCTTTCTCCATGGGTGAATAGTTAAGCTCATAGCCCACAAGAGTGCGACTGATGTAGTAGATAGCTCGTTCTCTATTTTCATCATCATGCTGTGCTAGGAGTGCCCCTAGTGCTGTAGCTGTTGTTGAGATGTAAAGGATGAGTGGGCATCCTGGAACTAGTGGTACTAAGATTGGAGCATTAGCTAGATACTCCTTGAGCTTATCAAAGCTTCTTTGACATATGGGATCCCACTTGAAGTTGGTGTCTTTGCATAAGAGATGTGAGAAGGGTTGACACTTATTTGCTAGCTGAGAGATGAATCGTCGAACTAATTGAAGCTTGCCCTGTAGGCTTCTGAGCTGTTTGAGATTTCTTGGTGGAGGCATCTCTGTTATTGCTTTTACCTTTTTAGGATCGATCTCTATGCCTCGTCTAGAGATGATGAAGCCTAGAAGCTTGCCAGATGTTACGCCGAAGACACATTTCTTAGGATTAAGCTTTAAGCCATAATGATTCAGACGATCAAACACACGTTCTAGGATGTTGAGGTGTTCATCCCTTGTTTTGGATTTTGCAAGGATATTGTCCACATAGTCTTCAAGGATCTTGTGGATCATGTCATGGAAGATCGCTGTCATCGCTCGCTGATATGTTGCTCCTACATTCTTTAGCTCAAATGGCATCATGTTGTAGCAGAAGGTACCCCATGGGGTTGTGAATGCTGTTTTATGTTGATCTGCTTCTGCTATATGAATTTGGTTGTAGCCTGAAAAGCCATCCATTAATGATAACATCTCATGACCCGCTGTAAGGTCTACGATCATGTCTATGTTAGGCAGCGGGAAATCATCCTTAGGGCATGCCTTGTTCAAGTCCCTGAAATCAGTACAGATTCTGATGTCGCCAGAAGGCTTTGTGACTGGCACCATGTTAGAGATCCACTCTGAATAATCTATTGCTCTGATGATCTTAGCTTGGAGGAGCTTCTCAAGCTCTACTTTGACGAGCAATGCTACCTTTGGATGCATTTTCCTTAGCTTCTGCTTCACTGGCTTGACGTTTGGATCTACCGATAGATGATGAACAACAAGGTTTGGATCAAGCCCAGGCATATGGGCGTATGACCATGCAAAGTTGATGATGGATTCCTTGAGCAAGGCACTGAGAGCGATTTCTTCTCCTTCTGTTAGGTTGACTGCAATGTAGGTGATCTTTGGACATTCTTCTGTTCCCAAGTTGATTGGCTTGGTTTCCTCTATGATGATCGGCGACTGCTCTGGTCTATAATCTTGGATAGGGGGAAGAGGCAAGGCTTCATCTTCTAGCGCCTGAATTGCCAGGTTTTCGCTAGAAGATACGCCCTTTATTTTTACTATTTTGGAATCAGAATGTGCCCCAAGGGGGTTTTCACATAAAGACTCATGATGTTCTTTTGCTATTTCATTTTTGTGACTAAAGCTTGCCTCTTCCCCAAAATATCCTTCTGGGTGAAGCTGATAGACAGAGGTTGATGTTGGATCCTGGTTGACTGCTAGATCTGATGCCCCCATGAATTCTAGGAGTGCTTGTGCACTTTGGAACTCGTCGATGTGTGCGATGCTTGGTTGGTCCCAATCTATGAGGTCGGGGTTTGTGAGGGGAAGATCTATGAGGTTAATGGAGAGTTGTTGGAGGACAGAAGTCCCCAGGAGGGTGTCGTCAGCAAAGATATCGTCGTAGGATCGGATGTCTTTCTCTTCGGGGATGTCTTCTATTTTCACAAGGTCATCCTGGCTATTCGAAAAGTTCACGTTGGTCATGTTAGTGCCCGCAGTTGTGGTATTGGGCTCTTGTTCAAGCAGGCGAGGGGTATTAAAGCCAAGTCCTTGCTGTTCTGGATTCTGGGATGGTATGATAGGAAACAAATTTCCGTCCTCTTGTGGTCCTAGACCACCACCTTGATAGTTATATTGTTCTGTGACATTCTTGTAGGGGATTGGGTATTTCTCTTTGAAGTACTAAAGAAGTTGGGTGTCACATGATGGGGGATCTTTGTATAACCATTTGTTAATATCTAGATCCATTTCTTTGCTGTTGATGGTACCATGAGACTCAAAAGTCATGTTTCCGATTTGCTTGAGCTTATAATGTTCTTCAATAGGCTTGTTTTGACAAGTTGGGCGCCCTTGAGTATGTGGATCACGTGGAAGAGCTCCTACAGCAAATGCATCACTGAGGCTGTATTCGCCACAACCCTGGTTGTTGATCTTGACGGATGATAAGGTGGAAGAGAGGATGGTCTCTGGATCGCGATGGGATCGGGATGAGCTAGCAATAGAAGTACCAATATCGGTTCCAGGACAATGGGTAGAATGAGGGAAAGATGCTTCCATCGCAAGGCAGTATGCGAAGGGGTTTGGATCAGCGTGGATGGTAACCTCAGTGCCTTGATGTGAAAACTTGATGCACTGATGGTAAGTAGATGGTACGGCCTTAATGGAATGGATCCATGGACGACCGAGGAGGATATTGAACGGTAGGTCAAGATCAACAATGTGGCAGAGAGTATCTTGCGTTGCTGGGCCTAGCTGGATAGGCAAGGTCATAGTACCTTCAGAGGTACGCTCCAAGTTATCATATGCTTTGATAGTGATTTGCTCATGTTGTATGTCGGCCTCCGTGAACCTGATCTTCTTGATGAATTTTAATGTGCACAAGTTGAGGGCTGAGCCATTATCCACCAGAACTCGTTTGATGGCAAAATCTCTGACCATGACAGCAATGCGGAGAGGGAGAGTATGGTCAAGAGCAACATCTGGTATATCAGATTCTTTGAAGGACAAGGCACATGCTGCTGATAGGTGTCCCACAAGAGTTTCAAACTGAGTTGTGTTAATGTCCGTGGGGACATGGCCTTCTTTTAGAGCTTTGTCCAGGATCTCCTGATGGATGGGTGATGTGCAGAGCAAATCCAAGATAGATATTTGGGCTGGCATGTTCCCAAGATGCTCTATGATATTGTATTGTGCTCTTGGTGCATTATGCTGTGTTGCGCGTGCATTTGATGCTGGCCTGGTGTTAGACTGTGCTGTGGATGCAGTAGATGTTGGCCTTGGAGGAGTAGCTGATCTTGGAGGAGCACCGGCAACAGTTATCCTACCACTGCGGGTAGTTGCAGCACATTGTCGATCTGGCCCTCTGACGTGGATGGTATTGATGGTGGGCTCATCTTGAGTTATGCATCCGACATACTTGTCATAGTTGATGTAGGCCACTGTGTGATCTTCTTACTTGCCTTTGCCACGGTTTTGGGGCTGATTGGTGTTGGCTTGATTCTTCCCGGTATCGTGTTGAGGGAACACATTTTGATATATTTGCAAACCGGCGTTGGGTGAAGCCTGAGTTGGTGCATCGACCTGGATTTCCTTGCGATCAATGAGATCCTGGATGTAGTGCTTAAGCCGCATGCACTTCAATGTTGTGTACCCCTTCACACGATGGTAATCACAGTATTCATGTTCTTTATACCAATCAGACTTTGGTGCGTTATCGTCCTTCTGTGGGATGGGCGGATATGTGATCATATTTGCCTTGGCTAGCCGATAAAAGATCTGATCCAGAGGCTCACCCAAAGGTGTGAAAGTCCTCTTTGGATTGTTTTGATTGTTGGGTTTGTTCTGCCTTGGGGCAATGTTAATTGCATTAACAGGATTGCCTTGACGTGCTGGCTGTTGCTGTTGGTATTGCTGCTGATACTGTTGCACAGGTGGTTGATGAGCTTGAGGAGGCTGCTGATAAATAGGTGCTTGATATGCGGGAGCTGGCGGTTGCTGATAGATGGGTGCTTGTGGCGGTTGGTATGTTTGAGCTGGTGTAGGACTAGCCACAATGAATTGTACATTCTTAGTGTCAGTGGCTCCATCTGTAACAACATTCTTGTTACGATTCCAGTAACGGGATTTATCATTGTTGGGTTTGTTCTTGGAATCATCCTTGAAGTGACGAATAGTGCCTTCGTCTAGGAGAGCTTTCTCGATGCCTATGCCTTTGCTCTTGATGTCTTGGTATGTCTGGAGACAGTTCATTCGCATGTGATGGGATAGCTTTGGATGCAGATTATCAATGAAGATCTTTGTTAGATGCTTCTCTGGCGGCTGATATGATAACCTGGTTGTAAGATTCTGCCATCTTTGCAAGTATTCTGCAAGGCTTTCTCCGTCTTTCTGCTTTGAGTTGCATAGGTCTAGCAAGGACAACTCATTCTCCACATTATGGGCATAGTGTGTGATGAACTTCTCAGAGAGTTCAGCAAAGGTTTTTATTGTCCCATGTGGTATTTTGTAAAACCACTCAACAGCAGTTCCTCCCAAGCTTTTGGGAAACAGGCGCAGGAGATAGTTATCACTGTAAGCCACTTCTTGGCACGCCATGTAAAACTCTTTGATATGGTTTACTGGATCTCCTTTCCCTCGATACTTATCAAACTTGGGCATCTCAAAATGCTTGGGGAAAGGGATAGTTGCTATGGACCGATCGAAGGGATATGAGCACACCTCTTCGAACTTGTATGTTTTATTCTCTATTCCACTTTGTAGCTCTTTTAGAGCATTTTTCATTGCTTCCCACTTAGCATTGAGTGGCGAGGGAACTGGAACTTCTGCTTGTGATGGAAGCTGTGGAACTGGATATGGCGCTTGCTGTGGATAAATAGGTTGGAACTGATTTTGGGGCAATGGTTGTTGGGGATATTGCTGGTGTGGCATAGGGGGATATTGATATGGGACCGCTTGATGTTGTTGGGCTACTTGCCGTTGTTGAAGTGGCGGTTGTTGCGGGATTGCTTGCTGATAGTGGTCATTTAGAACTTGTTGTTGTAACTGATAGGTGGGAACTTATTGTTGCTGGGGGATGATAGGGATTTGTTGCTGAGGCTGATAGCAAGGGACTTGCTGTTGTTGAGGAATGATGGTTGTTTGCTGAAAGGGGACATGTGGTTGCTGTGGGGGAGGCTGTTGGAATGATGCTGCTTGCGGGTATGATGGTGGTAGTTGCTGAGGTTGGCTTTGGATTTGGCTGATATAAGCTGGGTGCATGCCTGCATTGCTTAGAGGTGGAACAGACGTGGTGAAGCTAGAAGCAAAGGGTGATGGGGTAAGATAGCTGGGGAAAGTTGGTTGTTGAGGTGGTGGAACTTGCTGGAAGGTATTTGGGATTTGGGATGAATAGCTTGAAGTCGGCGGTGTTTGGGGTAATTGCTGTTGTGCTGCTTGGGCGAAGGCGGTTTGTTGACTTGCAACCATAGATGTAGGGGATTGAGATGGGATCCCCCATGCCTTCATTTCTTCTTGTGTAAGGCCCCACTGAGAGCTTGTGTTAGGGTGCACTGCAGTAGATGATGGAATGGTAGGAGCAACGGGAGCTTGGGACACGAATGATGGTTGAGAGAAAGGAGCTTGTTGAGGTTGTGGTTGAGCGGATGCTTGTGAGGAGGAAAATGAAGGAAACACCCAAGAGAAAGATGAGGTTGGAATGGGAAGTGATTGCGCTAACCCCAAAGAAGAAGGTACGGGTGCTTGGGGGGTGAAGGGTGACGGTGCTCCTTTGATGGTGAAAGGCGTTGCTTGACTTGTAGATGGTGGTGAAGATTTTGGTGTAAAAGCTTGCGTGAGAGGTGGAAGCTGACTTTGGGTTAAGTGTTGGATTTGGGCTTGGGCAGCCATAGCAGATGATGAAGCAAAAGGGGTATGAGATGGAGCGGATGGTGTTGCAGCTTGTGTTGCCGGGTTGGTGAGGCTTCCTTGCAAGAAAAGGGGAATGGTGGAAAGCTCTTGGGATGTTTGCATGATAGGATCGGGAAATGTTTGGACAAACGGAGAATATGCTTGTGCTGGAACTTGGATAGTTTTGATGGGAATGCGTGGATAGAGAGATGGTGGGATGGAGGTACTTTCTGGTAGGTAGTGAACAAACGTGCTTTGTTGATGTTGTGGTATAAGGGCATTGGTCGCTGGTGGGCTATCTGGAGGTTTTGCGAATGCTTGGATCGCCAACGGGGATGAAGGGATGTTTGGATCTTCACATGGGTTACTGGCTTGGATCTGGGGATTGTAGGTCATCATGGCGTTGGTGAAAAGTTTGGGATCGGATGAGGTTGTTGGTGGATAAGGATTCATGCTTCTTCTTTTTCGAGATCTGGTCTCAACAGGCATGGAGATGCAAGTGCTAAATGTATGCAAGATGTTTGGCTAAAAGACGTTGATGGATGCAAAGTTGATGAACTTCTAAAGATGATGACTTCTAAGATGCAAATGCAAAGACAGGGATCAAGATGGTGATGATGGAAGCTGGATGGAACTGATATGGATCAAGACGGTGGAGGAAAGATTAGGTTGCTGGTGGAAAGTTTGGTGAAAGATTACTGAGTGGTCAACAAATGAGCTGCTATTTTTCCCAAATGGAGGATCAAAGATATGATGGGGTCAACCTAAGATAGACTGATGATCTTCGGTCAACAAGTTTCTTATCAATACACTCCAATCTCTTGCTCGAGATGATGGCTATGCAAGGACAAGGTTTGATTTCTTTATGACAACACGTTGTGCCAAAAAAGAGGATGATGGTCTCTGATCTTGGATAAGGGATAGGAAAAACTCAAAAGGTAGAGCACTAAGTGTTGGTGGTACTCTGGATTTGGAACAAAGGATGATGGATCTGCTGGAAAGATATGGAAAGCTGATGGGGGGATGCTGGTGGAAAAGGTATTGAAGGGTGAAGGGACAATGCTTTATCTAAAGGGATAATGCAAATGACAAGGATTGATTCTAGAATGCTGGTAGGAAGATGAATGCATATGCAACTTTATGATGTTTTTAAAATGCAACTAAGGTTTTGATGCTGATGCAAAGGGTGAAACTAGGATGAAACTAAGATGCAAGGCTGTTGAGACAAGTTTTCAAGATCCGAAGATGGAACAAGACATGAACAAGGAAATGGCTAATCTTCTGGCTCAAGGTTGACAAAGTGATGGTTAACTCGGAAACGGAAGGCGAACTGTTTGATGCGGGCGTTATGGGCAATGTTCTCAAGTCTGGCTTGGGACTTCTCTTCTGCTTGGTTTGCTTGGATAATGGCTTGATAGGTCTTGGTGTTCTTCTTGATAACTTTTCGCTCTTGATAGGCTTGGGATTTAGGCAACTTCGCTTTAGGATGTTTGTTGTTGCTGGGCATCACTTGGAAAAGAGGCTTCTGATTTTGAGGCAAAGGTTTCCAATGGCAAAGGTTAAAGTCAAAGCAATCTTCGCAAGGGACAAAGCAACCCTGCGGGATACAAACAAAGACAACTGACTCTAACAAAGCTTTGAAAGTGTATGTTTCAACAAGTGTTTTCACGGAGTCTTTGACTGTCAAGCACTTCAAACAGATCTACCTAAGGAAGGTGAGTATCAAAATCGCTTGCCCACAGCTTGGTATCCCCCAGAAGGGAATACAAATGGTGAGTAATCTTGAGACGACCCGGTAAACCCCTTGGAATCGGTCCTTGCACAAGGATTTTGATACTTTCAGATGTAGATAGGGTAGCCTCTAGTTTATCAGGTTGCTAATGATTCCGTGGAGTCTCCATACCCGGTTATGCTGATCATCCGTGACTCACTTAAGAGCCTTGCCAATTATGCTGGGGGAGAGGAATGTTTACCATCCCCAGACACGTGTTTGGCACGAACACCCGACGATTAGGAGATGTAAGTGATTCTTTTGGTATTCACTTATTTGTATACCGGCCAGGGGGGATACCAGTTTGAGGTCGTTCTCCGAGGAGGAAGCGCTTCTCCTTGGACAGGCCTCGCTAAAAGTAGAACAAGTGAGCTTGTCCAAGTTCAAATGTTCCACGTTGCTTACTCTAACAAGGATTATGCAAGAATTGAAAAACTCCTACATGCACATCAAGCAGATTTTGTTCATTTTCCCAAATTTGATTAAGTGATGTTTGAACTTTGAAATGAAGACACTCGTGGTTAGCTTTTGATTTGTTCCTTTCCTCAAAATGTAAATGAATTGAACGTTTGCAAGTTCTTTCCTTTTGTGCATTCAAGATTTGATTAGCGAGTTGTTTTAAGAACTTTGAAAAAGTTTTGTTTTGTCCCTTAGATCACTCAAGATTGAATTTGTTTGCTTGCTTTGGAAACTGAAACAGATGAGGGAATAGAGTTGTTTGTTCCTTTAGTGCATTCAAGATTTGGTTTGATTTTCAAATTGACAATGACACTTAGGACCTAAGTTCATTTCCTTAATGTCATTCAAGATTTTGTTTTGACCTTTGCTGTAAAAGAAAAGAAAAAACCAGTTCCAAGCAAAAAACAAAAAGCGACACTGTCCAGCTTATAGGCGACGCTGGAAAGTTCAGAGGCGACATTTAATTCCTACAGGTGACATTCTGTACCTCAAAAGGTGACAAATAAAAAACCACAGGCGTGATTTCTTTAGTTACGCGCGTGATTTAATTAAAAGAAGGCGACAGAAGAGAATTCTGGAACGTAACAGAAGTTGCCAACAACAGGAAAATCTCAGTTATGCAGGCGTGAAAACAGAGTTCATAGGCGTCATTTCTTTCTTCAAAGGCGTGATTTAATTGCATGAAGGCGTGACTGAATTTCTTGTAGGCGACATTTCTTTTGTTGAAGGCAACATTTCTTTGTTTGAAGGCAACATTTAATTGCTCTAGGCGTCATTTCTTTTCATGAAGGCGACATTTCTTTATTTCCTACAAAAAAAAAGCATATAAAGTATAATTTTATCAAAATGATTGTGGTTAGTGTCCCACCGGGCGTGCCAGAATGTAGACTAGGATTTGAGAGTGCACCTAAACCTGTTTTGAAGGCCAAAGACAAACAAATGTCATAGCATATAATCAAATCAAATTCAAAGGCAAACAAACTAAAATCAAAGCCACCTCAGTTTAAGCTTAAAACGGATGCGCCCATGCACCGTTTGATATGCTTAGATATAGAGGGATGTGGGTGTGCAAACTCAAGCACTTGGAGCATGCAAATAGGATGATTTGAGGATCAAGAAGACCCAAAATGACACAAAATAGGTATGAGGAACCTATTTTGCCTCAAAGGCCTCAAGATCACACAAATATGCAAAGCTAAATGAAAGAACTAAGATTAAAACAAGAAATGAATCTATGTTAATCCATTTAAGCTAATTTAGATGTGATTTAAGCTTGAAAATGATCTAAAAAGATGAACTTATGCTTATGCTAAAATGAAAATGGCATTATAACTTTGCTATTGAGTTTGAGAGTTGAAAGATGATTTGCCTTAGGAAGTGAGGGTATTTATAGGATTTCTAAGGCTTGGGGTAGGAGGAATGAATGGCCAGGATTGAAATCCTTAAGAGAGGCCAAGATTCACTCAAAGGGAAGCACATGGATTGTGCTAGTTCTCAACCAATCAGGAGGTGACACATGTCACAAGGTGAGTGGATGAAGGGAAGGGCAAAGAGGAGTCAACAAAGGGGGCTCCAAGCTCATAACTCTCCAAATAAATGCTTGTAAGAGCAATGAATGGGCTTTAAGAGGCTTTGAAGACTTTGGGGAAGCAATAAATGCTTTGTGGTTGAGATATTTGGAAGGAAAGACTTTGCTTTGGTTTAGGAAAGTCTTAAGCTTGGTTAGGATTGCACAAAGGTTTAAGGGTAGGATTAGGATTAGATTAGGACAAAAAAAAATGGATTAGGATGGGTGAAGAGGGTGGATTTGAGAAGATTCTAGAAGAGTCTAGATTTCTCCTTAGTTTCATGGAATAAAAGGTTATTCATTCCAAAAGCTTAAGTTTTAGGAATATTTATTAAAATATTTTCAATAAATATGAAAATTAAATATTTAACCTTGGGATTAGGGTTAGGAAAGATGGGATTAGCCTTTTAATCGAAATTAAGAAGGGATTAGAAGATTTTGGAAGAGGTTAGTGGTCTTAAGGAAATTGGCCAAGTTTGGGATAAAAAATAAATTAAAAATAAATTAATTTATTTTTGAAGTTTTTGGTCAATTTATTAATTAAATAATTAATAAATTAGGGATAATGTCCAAATGACATTTTTAGGCTAGATTCCTTAATTAAAAATTTTTAATTAAGAGAGAGGGATTTAATGCCATAAAAATAAATTAAGTAATTAAATAATTAATTAATTAATAAATGATGATGTCATCAAGGATTTTCAGAAAACAAAAATAATTTATTTTCTGAAGGATTTTTCGGTGTCTACAGTTCCAATAATAAAGATAAAGTCAAATTCTAGAACAAGACCAAAAATGTTGTAACTGATGGTGTTGTTGATCACATCAGTGCTCCACAAAAGGCACCAGCATTCAATCTCATCATTGGCACCCAAGCCATAAAATCTTCCGAACTAAAGGCATCTGAATCTTCTAAAAAGTCTAATGACTATAAACCATGGGTTACAAAACCAAAGTGTGAGTTCACTCCTTTGGGTGAGTCCTTAGAATTTTTCATGAAAAAAATATTGGCAAAAAAAATCATCACTGTTATACACTAAGTTTGCACCCTTGTCTCAAGCTCTCATAGTCTTGATAACCTAGTATAACATGATAATCATCTCTAGGTTGTGGGACCTATGCTAACTGAGATGAGACCTCTAGGTTCTAGGTTGATTCCTCTTGGATAATCACCTTAATTTGCTTCTAGACATGAAAAGTAAAACTTTTAAGGGAAAGGGATAGAAGGAATGCTTGGAAAGGGAAAAGACTAAAAGCAAACTACCTACTAGGTGATACACTGAAATTAGGGTTTGGATCTCAGTATAGAGGAATGGAGTCAATGAAAGGCTCAGGTCTAGTAGGTCACAACTTACTGAATAGGCTTGCATAAGTATTTCATAGAAGGGTCTGAACATAAGACACAATTTATGACCTGCAAGCTGACATTCACTTCTGTAACTCAGTGTAGGATTGAGACAAGATTGTTAGGGGGTTGAAGTATACCCACAAAACATCTAAATTAGATCAAACACAATAACACACAAAATTACAAAAAGCAAGAGGGATCAGGAACCCTAAGATATCACTAAAAACATCATATACTTTAATCCAATAAGAGATGATTTAGAAAAGGAAGCATAGGGACATGAAGGATTGTCACAAAATACCTCTGCAATATTTGAATCATCAATGGGAGAAATAAAACTATATAAGCCAGAGGGTAGAAACAATACCACAGATGACCCTTAAGAAAAGATGAATTTCTTCTACAAATTGTCCAACTCTGAGCCCTAAGGCTCCAAAAATAAAATATATACATACTCCTTTGCACATAGGCAAGAGTCAAAAACTAACTAGGGTTACATGGTTTTCAATACAATAATCAAACCCTAGCCGATCAAATCTAATCATAAATATATCTCTGCAAAAATAATAGCCAATCAGATATTTGTGCCCATCTCTGTACTGAAAATCAACTTGCAGACAAGCAACCCGGACTTATCTACCTCTCTTGCACAAAGTCTTGCCATGAATGCACTGATTGGTACCCCCCTGAGACAAAAAATGACCAAAAATGGCCATCGAGACCCCTATCATCATCTTCGTCAAATGCAAAATGTCCTGAAGATATAAATTCCATCCACCAATTCTGTCACAATTGACTACTGGTTCAAAAAACCTAGCCGAAATCCTACAGTAATATATTTGAATTTAAATAATAATGGCTAACAGGTGGCACCAAAACTTTCTTCCATCGACGGTCGATGTCTAAAAATTAATCTCACTTTAAAACATGACCATCAGATCTTCTTGTTTACCCAGGCTCGGCATCTAACTGCAAATCTAACTTTAAGTCAACCTCAGGTTACCCTTTTCCTTCAGTTGCAGAGTCATTTAAACATTTAGTTGACCTCAGTTAAGTTTGGTGAACATAGAAAAGTTCTTTAGTAACTGATTTGTGGAATACCCTTAACCCTGGGCCCAAAACCACCACATGTGATTCCTTTATTCACCCTTGATTGCTCTGTAAGCATACACCTCAACAAGTCCTGACATCGGTCCCACTTAAGACAAGATTTTGATCCAACGGTGGGTGCAAGATCTCATGACCCCCAAATATTCCTTGACCCTTTACGCCAGCCGTAGATCTATATTAGACTGGGACCCCTGTGACACATCAGTCCACCTGGAAGTCCTCATCATCACGCAACAACCAATAGGAAGTGAACACATCAGCAAGAAAGGACCCACTGAGAATGCTCTAAGATAAAGCAAGATCAACGACCGTCGCATGATCTCATGGTCTGACACATAGCCTCGTGAACATATGATAGCTGTTGATCCTCTGCAAATGTCAGAGCCTCTGACCGCTGAAAGAACTTGGTGCCACTGATGAATAAGATGACTTAGCACATGTGGACCAATCAGAAGCTGCCATTTGAATACACATAGCAGTGGACCCACCAAGCATGAAGAGTTATGTCACCAGGAGAAATTAATGACAGTTTGAAAATCACATACCTCTGACACATGCTATGAGAAAACATGCCAGCCGTTAGATCAATAGAGGCCTGACAACCGAGCCTACTGACAAATTACAAGTCATCTCCCTTTGACCAATGAAATACCTCCACATAGGACACCATGGCAATGGACCCAAAAAGGCATGAAACGCTGAGAAAAGGAAAGATTGACTATTGTCGTAAGATCAAGAGCCTCTAACACATGCTATGAGATCTTATGACAACCGTTGATCTCATCAACTGGGACCCCACAACCTTGAGACCACCAAAGAACTCAGTGATTATGCGACCAAGGGAAGGCTAACCACTTTCTGAATCACTAACCATTGAGGACTTAACTGTGAAACACTTAGCCACTATGAGAATCATGCAGTAGCTGAATTGCTGAAAGGGAAAGATCACCGCTAGAGAAATATGAGAATCTACAACCAGCCAATAGGATTAAAGCACACATGGGCATTTAGGATTTTAAGTGGCTGATAAAGTAACTTGAAAATATATCAGGCCAAAGGGCTACTTAGGGTTTTAAGCCTACAACGGCTACTTTTATGAATTTTTTGACCTGTAGACCATAGAGTTAGAAAGCTTGCAGAGACCAGAGAACAGAACATAAAGCTATGAAATTTTCTGAGGTGTTTGGTAGGGTAAAAAAAGAGACCTTGAGATGGAAATTGGTCAAATTTTCATGCATATGAAAATTAGGGTAACATTTTGGCGATTTCTGCTCGATGTCAGCCTACTAGACATGGAAAACCAGTGGTCTACGACAATCCATTGGGCATGGGGTCATCAAAAATCAAAATTTCTCATAGGGAGACAGGACTGGAACTAGAGAGGTAAACTTGTGCACTGGCACTTCTTGGAAAGTAGGAAACTAACCTAGAAGACAAGGAAAGAAAGTAGAGGAAAGCATATTTACAAAAATTATAGAGAGGGATTAACCTCAAAGCAGGGCTTCAAGTGGAAACCATTCACTGATATTGGCAAGGCATCTCCTTCAAGATCTGATAGCTGGAAAGCATTGGATCCCTTGCATTTTGTTATAACAAATGGTCCACCCCAAAATGAATCAAATTTGGTATGTCTGCTAGGCCTGGATTTGAACTCATCCCATTTGAGAACTACATCTCCAACTTTGAAATTCCTGACTCTGGCTCTCTTATCAAAAATTTTCTTCATTTGAATCTGATGGAACTCCATATCTTGTATTGATTTATCTCTGATCTCTTCTAATTCCATCAACTAAGCATATTTGATCTGCAAGGGATCTCCCTCTTCAAATAGGGCATACTGAGTAGCCAAGTCTAGAGATGGCAATTCAACTAAGATAGACAACTTGGCCTCTTGGCCATACACTAACACATAAGGAGAATTCCCAATGATTTTCTTTGGGGTAATTCTATGTAACCACACTGCAGACCTAAGTTTGGTATGCCAATCCCTCTGATTGTCTTGCAGAGTCTTCTTGATTATCCTAATCAAGTTCTTATTCATTGATTCTGCTAAGCCATTGCCTTGAGGGTAATAGTTAGAACTTGTATTCAGATAGATGCCATTCTTGACTGCCCACTCTAAGACTTTGAGGCCTGTGAATGCTAATGCATTATCTAATATGATGGAATCAGGAGTGCCAAACCTATGAACTATATCATCATAAAAACTTAATACAACACTCTCATTGGCCTCTTTTAATGCAATTGCTTCTGTCCATCTAGTGAAGTAATCAGTTGTAGTAATTGTAGACTAGGATTTGTGAGTGCACCTAAACCTGTTTTGAAGGCCAAAGACAAACAAATGTCATAGCATATTATCAAATCAAATTCAAAGGTAAACAAACTAAAATCAAAGCCACCTCAGTTTAAGCCTAAAACGGATGCGCCCATGCACCGTTTGATATGCTTAGATATAGAGGGATGTGGGTGTGCAAACTCAAGCACTTGGAGCATGCAAGATAAATGATTTGAGGATCAAGAAGACCCAAAATGACACAAAATAGGTATGAGGAACCTATTTTGCCTCAAAGGCCTCAAGAACACACAAATATGCAAAGCTAAATAAATGAACTAAGATTAAAACAAGAAATGAATCTATGTTAATCCATTTAAGCTAATTTAGATGTGATTTAAGCTTGAAAATGATCTAAAATGATGAACTTATGCTTATGCTAGAATGAAAATGGCATTATAACTTTGCTATTGAGTTTGAGAGTTGAAGGATGATTTGCCTTAGGAAGTGAGGGTATTTATAGGATTTCTAAGGCTTGGGGTAGGAGGAATGAATGGCCAGGATTGAACTCCTTAAGAGAGGCCAAGATTCATTCAAAAAGGAAGCACATGGATTGTGCTAGTTCTCAGCCAATCAGGAGGTGACACATGTCACAAGGTGAGTGGATGAAGGGAAGGGCAAAGAGGAGTCAACAAAGGGGGCTCCAAGCTCATAACTCTCCAAATAAATGCTTGTAAGAGCAATGAATGGGCTTTAAGAGGCTTTGAAGACTTTGGGGAAGCAATAAATGCTTTGTGGTTGAGATATTTGGAAGGAAAGACTTTGCTTTGGTTTAGGAAAGTCTTAAGCTTGGTTAGGATTGCACAAAGGTTTAAGGGTAGGATTAGGATCAGATTAGGACAAGAAAATGATTAGGATGGGTGAAGAGGGTGGATTGAGAAGTTTCTAGAAGAGTCTAGAGTTTCTCCTTAGTTTCATGGAATAAAAGTTATTCATTCCAAAAGGCTTAAGTTTTAGGAATATTTATTAAAATATTTTTAATAAATATGAAAATTAAATATTTAACCTTAATTAAATATTTAACCTTGGGATTAGGGTTAGAAAAGATGGGATTAGCCTTTTAATCGAAATTAAGAAGGGATTAGAAGATTTTGGAAGAGGTTAGTGGTCTTAAGAAAATTGGCCAAGTTTGGGATAAAAAATAAATTAATTTATTTTTTGAAATTTTTTGGTCAATTTATTAATTAAATAATTAATAAATTAGGGATAATGTCCAAATGACATTTTTAGGCTAGATTCCTTAATTAAAGATTTTTAATTAAGAGAGAGGGATTTAATGCCATAAAAATAAATTAATTAATTAAATAAATAATTAATTAATAAATGATGATGTCATCAAGGATTTTCAGAAAACAAAAATAATTTATTTTCTGAAGGATTTTTCGATGTCTACATTTTGCCCCTCTTTGATGCGATGCCGCAAGTGGCATGGCGTCAAAGACAAGAAAACAAGATGCCGAGGCTAGAATCAGAAGAAGAGGGTATGACGCCTGGGTGGATTGGAAGAAAGAGGATACATGCCCCGGTGGGACAAAATCATGGAAGATGCACCCAGTGGGACAAGGAGAAAGAGGGATTACGTCCTGGGACAGAGTGTGCCCGGCGGGACGAGGAAGGAAGGGCCCAGGAAGAAAGGGGAGATAAATAACCTCACTTCTAAGAGCAAATATGGATGATATGCAAGATGAGATGGAAATGCAAGATGCAAGATGCAGCTATATGCAAAGATGCAAGATTAATCTATATGATAAATGCAAGGGACCAGATAGCTCCAAGTGCAAACGGGAGTGCACAACCTAGATTTAATATAGCAATGCTAGAGACCTGCCAAGGATACTGGGATCACGAGGCCTTGTCACCAGTGTTGCAGAGGACTGACGAGGACTGATGCTAAACGAACACACAGGGTTGCCCCAACATCACACATGAAGCACAGAGGCGACATGGCGGAACCGATGCTGAAGGAACCACAAACACACACAACTGACTCACAGGCAGAAGCGAAAGATCAAAAGACCTTGCCCCAGATTATCCGCACACGCAGCACACCATGATATAAAGAATCGTGGTGACCCTGGTGGGATAAAGAGAAGCCAAAAAGATTAACAAGATCAAAAGGACAAAACCCAAGATCAAAATGATAACTCCAAAAAGACATCCTTTGCCAAGGAGAGAGATTAGGTTTGATTGATGGTGGGAAGATTGGTCAGACAGGAGGAACGATATATCCTCAAGGACCAGGATGGAAGATTAGGTCAGACAGGAGGAACGATATATCCTCAAGGACCCATGGGTTGGTGAGAGAATAAGTGTTGTTGTTCGCTGGCAAAAGCTGAAGTTCAATGAATAATCAGGATAAGCAAGGATAAGTCGACAATTGATGTTGCTGAAGCACAAGGCCCGAGTGGGACTAAAAGTTTTCTGATCAAATGCTACTGCAGGACGGACAAGGACTAAGACAAAGGATGGGACCTAAAGACACAAATGTACAAATGAGCTTAGGTGGAGACACGACTGACACTATGGTACAAGACTCAAGAATAGGATATACAAAGAACCTGGGGATGAAGCTGACAACTTCAAAGATATGCAAGATGATGCCCCAGTTGGGTTGGAAGGCCAAGACGGACTGGTGATGGATGATGTGTCCTAAAATGACATGGATTTGGGAAGAACATATCCCAATGATGATGATTGGATCGAGATCAAGGCTTGCTACAAGACGAAGGATGCGATTTCATCGGTTAGCTTGATCTTGGATGTTGGCTAGCTAGAAGATATGGATAGGTTGGGAAGATTGCTAGCAAGGTGTGGATAGGGATGAATGGCATTGGATTGCAATGAGGTTGGCCTATAGCTAGATACCAATGACAAGAGAAGATACTAGGTGTTGGAAAGATGGAGGAAAATGCTGAGGATGGGGAGGATGGAACTGCTAGAAGATTTGGATGGAGGAAGATTCGGGGAGATTGGATGGTGGAACTACTAGAGGATTTTGAAGATGGAAAAGCTGCTTGGAGGATGAAAAGCTGGTGGAAGATGAAAAGCTGGTGGAAGATTACCAAGTGTCAACAAAATGAGCTGCTGTTTTCCCAATGGAGTATTAGTGATAGGATTGCGTCAACCTAGGATAGACTGATGATCTTCGGTCAACTGGATTCTTATCAATACAAGCCAATCTCTTGCTCAAGATGATAAGGCTATGCAAGGACAAGGTTTTGATTTCTTTAAGACAACACGTTGTGCCAAAAAGAGGATGATTTTTGATTTTAGGATAAGGGATGGAAACAACTCAAAGGGCTAGAACACGATAATGCTTGTGGATTTGGAGCTCTGGATTTTGGTGCAAAAGATGGTGAATTTGCTTTCTGCTATGGATGGTGGATGTTGGATTCTGATAAAGGATATGGGACACTGAGTTGGTTTGCTGGTGGATCAAGATAGAGGATGCTGGAAGAACTGCTGATGGATTAAGATAGAGGAGTGCTGGAAGGATTGGATGGTGGTTGGTTTGGATTTGGATAGAGAAATTGCTGAGGATTTTGGGAGATGGAAGATTTGGATTTGGATAGCCTCCAAGGAATACGTCACCAAGGAAGAGGATGCCCCCTGTTTAAGATAGTTCATGTGTTTTAAAGGCATGGTGTATATGCTTGGACGGAAGATATGCCAACAAGAGGATGAGGAAGGATGGAAGCTAGGATGAAAGGATTGGATAGAGGATACGTAGCTGAAAGGTGCAATGGATGCCAAGGAGGTGCCCAAAAGCATGTACATCTGATAGTCTCTATTTTTGTCATCAAGATCCAATGGAAAATGAAGGAAGTGAGAGACAAAAGGGGATGGAGGACATGTTGGATAAGAGGTGATAGAAAGGAAGCCCCTAACTACAGAAAGGAATTAGGGGGGGGGCACTACGCATGGTGCCTGTTTGCCAGGTTTTCACCATGGTACCTATCCAAGGCGCTTGAATTGCCAAGTTTTCACCAGAGGATGAATATTTTTCTCTTGATTTTTGCTTTGTTGATAATTTTCTCCTTTGATTTATCCAATTTTTATGGATTTTTGTGTTTTTTTCTTGACTTTGTGCTGATCTTGCTGATTTGTTGCTGAGCTTGTGCTGATATTCCACTGATTTTCTGATTTTGTTTGGAAGTGTTGCTGATTCGGTGTTGATATGCACTGACATTTCTGATTTTGTTTGGATGTGTTTGCTGATTCGGTGCTGATATGCACTAACATTTTGATTTGTTGCTGAAGCTCTGATTTAATGCTGTTGTCCTTGCTGATCAGCTGATGTCACCGTTTTGGCGCTTCCTCTTGATTAGATGGTGACCTTTTGATTTGTTACTGATATTCTGATGGTGTTGCTGATTCTTTGATTGGATGTTCCCTTATGATTTGATGATGGCCCTGCTGTTTTTGATTTTGCACAGATATTTTGAGGTTATTGCTAACTCTCTGATGTGGGGCTGAGTTTTGTGCTGATTTTGGTGCTATCATGCGATTTGATGTTGATCTTCTGAGAGATTCTTCACTGATTTTCTGATGTGGATTGCTGATTTTCTGATGTTGCCGGCTTGTCATGGGGATCCATTGCTAGATGATGGACGACAAGCTTAAGATCACACCTAGGCATGTGCATATGACCATGCACAGTTGATAACTGACTCCTCAGAGCAAGGCACTTAAGGTCATGATTCACTTTCTATCAGGTTAACCTCCATGTAGATGAGCCACAAACATCCTTCTGTACCCAAGTTGATTTAGCTTGGTTTCTGCAATGTTGATAGGGAACTATCATGTGTTGTTATCCCAGATAGGAGGAAGAGGCAAAGCTCCATCTTCTAGCGCTTGAATTGCCAAGTTTTCAATAGAAGATACGCCCTTTATTTTTACTATTTTGGAATCAGAATGTGCCCCAGAAGGGTTTTCACATAAAGACTCATGATTTTGCCTTTGCTTTTTTAACTTTTGCGACTAAAGCTTGCCTCTTCCCCAAAATATGCTTCTGTTTTAAGGTGATAGGCATATGTTGATGCTAAAGCCTGATTGCCTGTTGACTTTGCTGATTTCTCTGATTTGTCATTGATTTCCCTTTGCTGTTTTAGATGTGCTGACTGATTTGTGCTGACTTTCCTCACTGATTTCTTCTGATTGTGTGCCTGGATGTTGGTACAACTGTAGCAGGACGGGGGGGGAATCATGCAAAGTCATGAATCAGATGGGGGAGATGGGAAAGATGGTGGTAGAAAGTGTTTGGATGGAAGGATGGAAAGTGATCAAGATAGGGGGATGTTGTCAAGATCAACATTGGCACATGTTGCGAGGAAGATGGATGATTGGATGTGGAAGATAGAGATAGATGTGATGGAGGATTTATGCTAGAGGATGGAGGAAATGGAGGGGAAGATTGAGGAGCTGGGAGATGGGCAACGTTGGATGCCATTATGGATGTTTTTGTTAGATGGATTACATCTTTTTGCTTTGGGATCCACATCATTTTTGTTTTAGCTTTTGTGTGCCTTTGCGGCCATTGGTGGGCATCAGATTGTGCTTTTTCTTTGCTAGGCCTTTGTGGCCATGTGATAGATTTTGCTTGGACTTTGCTAGATTTTCGGAGCCATTGGGGTGCTTTAGCATGCCTGATTGGCTCTTTGCTGGGCCTTTGCGGCGCATTTGATTGCCTGATTGGAGCTTGCATTGACTGACCATGTCGATTAGACTGGACATGGTAATCGTTATTGGGCCTTTGCAGCCATTGGGATGCATTAGATTTGGCATTTGCTTTGATGGGCCTTTGTGGCCAGTGGTTTGCTTTGGCTTGCTTGATCGGATTTTGCTTTGATTGTGCATGTCGATTAGACTGGACATAACAATCCTGGGATTTTTGTGGATTTTTCCC
This sequence comes from Chamaecyparis obtusa, assembly GCA_027943335.1. Lineage (NCBI taxonomy): Eukaryota > Viridiplantae > Streptophyta > Pinopsida > Cupressales > Cupressaceae > Chamaecyparis > Chamaecyparis obtusa. Next base: position 1,124,338 of record BSBK01002994.1, read on the forward strand.
TTTATTCATGCGCGATATGGCATCCAAGTTGCGAGGAGCATTGGGAGGAATATGAGGAGTTGTCTGGGATGGAGGAAATTTGGATGGAGAGATGGAAGGAGATTGGTAGATAGGATATGTGGACATGTGCCTTTGTTGATCTTGACTAGGGATGCTTGGATGTTGGATGAAAGGCTGGGTAGGATAAGATGGAGGATGATATTTTGGGATATAAGGTCCCAAAATGGATTTGCTGGGTAACGGAGATGCGCTGAAAGACTTTGGGACATAGGGACCCAAAATGGATAGGGAGGATGAAGGAGGAATATGATAGGTTGTCCTCGATTGTAACGATGGAGGAGGAGGAATTGCATTGTGGGCTCTGAAAGATGTTTTGTTGGTTTTGAATGGATGTTTGAACTTTGCCTTAGCTGTACCAACATTTCTGGATGAAGTACCTTTCGCTGATGTGGAGGGAGTGTCCTCTTCTGGTGTGCAACCAATTCCACAGCCTTTTGGATGTTTCTTGCCTTGAATGGGCTGTATATTTCCCTGTTCGTGAGTGCCAAGGCCTTTGCCTTGATAGTTCCATCTTTTCAGCATTTTATCCAGACAAGGATATTTTTGACTTGGGGTGAATGATAAACAACCATTTTCTAGTTCCTTGATGGAAGATAAGAAGCTGATGTCTTCTTTTTCAAGTGGTTTACCTTTGACAAATGTTAGTGACCCAAGAGGATAGAGTGACGGTAGTTGGATAGTTTGGTTAGGAGGATCCTCAAGAGGAGAGGATAGGATGCTGGGATTTTGACTAGGATTGGGGGATGGTATTGGATCTTTAGTTGGAGAAACTGGGATGATAGGATCTTGAATTGGAGGAATTGGGATTGTAGGATTTTGGATTGAAGGTGATGGAGGCAATAAAACATGCGATGGGGGAAGTAAAGGGGTTGGATCTTGATGTTCTTCTATAGATATTTCAACATTCTTTTGGTCCAGATCTTGACACGATGGGATTTGTTCAGATAGAGGATTAGGGGATATATGGATGGACTCTTCAGAGGGAGTGGATAGAAGGATGGGAGATTCTGTAACTGTGATGGCAGGAAGAGGGATGAACTCAGGAAGCTCATTAGGTATGCTTTGGATAATGCTAGGAGGAGATGATTCTGGGGATTGGATAGATACTTCAGACGAAAGGAACTCAACGATGATAGGAGATGGAAGAGGATCAACAGTTGGGATGTATGGAAGATAGATAATAGATGGGAGCGCTGGATGGGCCTCATCAATGATGGCTTCATATGAAGGGTTTCTTGGCTTTTCAATTTTAGGCGTGGGTTTTGCTATTGGCTCTTCCTTGGGTTCTATTTTTGGTTTCCTTGGAGACTTTTGTGGTGAAGAAGGTTTGGAAGGTGGAGGAGATGGGGAGCTTGGATGGTCTTCGCATGAAAGTGGGGTTTGTGCTTGGGTAGATGTTTGCGAAGGGGGAGAGAAAGAAGGGAACACCCATGAAAAAGATGATTTTGAAAAGGGAGCTTTGGATTTTGCTTGAGGGGATGATGGTGCTGAAGAGGCAGGGCTAATGGCTTGAGGTACAGGTTTTGGAGTGGGTTGAGGGATGAACTCTGCTGGTGGGGAAAGATTTTTGGTAATGTGGTTTGGAAGAGAGGATGGTGGTTTGGGACAAGATGGAGGATTGGGGTTTGGAGCAGAAGATGGTGGTTTGAGACAGGATGGAGGATTGGGGTTTGGAGCAGAAGATGGTGGTTTGGGAAAGGATAGAGGTTTGGTGAAAAGGATGGGAGGACTAGAATCTTGGATTTTAGAATTTTTTGGAGGATGGGTAGATGGAGGCCTTAGATAAGGAAAGTAGCGTGAAGCATTTCTAAGGGATGATGGCGATGGAGAAATGACCATAGCAGAAAGTGGAGGCCTGAAAGAAGCATATGGAAGAGGTGTAGGTTGAAGACAAGGATAAGTTGGGGATGGATAAGATACTGGGGTTGCTTTGCCAAGGACATGAAAAGGAGTGCTAGCCTTGCCGAGGACATGAAAGGGAGTGCTAGGAGATAAGCGTGAAGGCATGGTTGGCTGGATTGGAGGAATGATGGAATGCTGGGGGTTGCTTGGAGGAAACTAGCTGTAATAGGCATCATGGTCTACAAGACCTTCATCATCATTAGGATCGATTGGTGGGAGAGGAGAGATATCATAACCAAACTCATTATAGATTTGAGACATGCTGACTTTGTGAATGAGTTTGGATAAGGATAAGGACGAAGATGGTTTGGAAGACTAAGACTCAGATTGGGATGACTGATGGAAGCAGGCGGTTTTCTAGAAGAAGATAGACAAAGGGATGGGAGATGACCAAGTTTTGGGATGGCTACTCTGATTGTCCTTCGAACCAAGTTATAGATCTGCTTGATGTTTTTCCATTGGCAAAGGATTTTGATAAAAGCAATCTTCACAAAGGACAAAGAAACTTTGTGAGATACAAATAAGATAAAAGACTCTGATAAAGCTTTGAAAGTGTATGTTTTGACAAATGTTTTCACAGAGTCTTTGACTGTCAAGCACTTCAAACAGATCTACCTAAGGAAGGTGAGTATCAAAATCGCTTGCCCACAGCTTGGTATCCCCTAGAAGGGAATACAAATGGTGAGTAATCTTGAGGCGACCCGGTAAACCCCTTGGAATCGGTCCTTGCACCAGGATTTTGATACTTTCGGATGTAGATAGGGTAGCTTCTAGTTTATCAGGTTTTTAATAGTTCCGTGGAGTCTCCATACCCGGTTATGCTGATCATCCGTGACTCACTTAAGAGCCTTGCCAATTATGCTGGGGGAGAGGAATGTTTACCATCCCCAGACACGTGTTTGGCATGAACGCCCGGCGATTAGGAGATATAAGTGATTCTTTTGGTATTCACTTATTTGTATACCGGCCGGGGGGGATACCGGTTTGAGGTCGTTCTCCGAGGAGGAAGCACTTCTCCTTGGACAGGCCTCGCTAAAAGCAGAACAGGTGAACTTGTCCAAGTTCAAATGTTCCACGTTGCTTACTCTAACAAGGATTATGCAAGAATTGAAAAACTCCTACATGCACATCAAGCAGATTTTGTTCATTTTCCCAAATTTGATTAAGTGATGTTTTGAACTTTGAAATGAAGACACTTGTGATTAGATTTTAATTTGTTCCTTTTCCTCAAAATGTAAATGCTTTGAACGGTTGCAAGTTCTTTCCTTTTGTGCATTCAAGATTTGATTAGCGAGTTGATTTAAGAACTTTGAAAAACTTTTGTTTTATCCCTTAGATCACTCAAGATTGAATTTGTTTGCTTGCTTTGGAATTTGAAACGAGATAGGGAATAGAGTTGTTTATTCCTTTAGTGCATTCAAAATTTGGTTTGCTTTTCAAATTGACAATGACACTCTAGGACCTAAGTTCATTTCCTTAAGTTTCTTTCAAGATTGAGTTTGACCTTTGCTGTAATAAAAGAAATGAAAAAAACCAGTCCTAAGCAACTCAAGACAAAAACCAAAAGCGACACTGTCCAGCTTATAGGCGACGCTAGAAAGTGCAGAGGCGACATTTAATTCCTACAGGCGACATTCTGTACCTCAAAAGGCGACAGATAAAACTACCAGAGGCGTGATTTCTTTTGTTACAGGCGTGATTTAATTACAAGAAGGCGACAGAAGAGAATTCTGGAACGTAACAGAAGTTGCCGACAATAGGAAATTCTCAGTTATGCAGGCGTGAAAACAGAGTTCACAGGCGTCATTTCTTTCCTCAAAGGCATGATTTAATTTCATGAAGGCGTGACTGTATTGTTTGTAGGCGATATTTCTTTTGTTGAAGGCGACATTTCTTTGTTTGAAGGCGACATTTAATTGCTGTAGGCGTCATTTCTTTTCATGAAGGTGACATTTCTTTATTTCCTGCCAAAAAAAAGCATATAAAGTGTAATTTCATCAAAATGATTGTGATTTTGTCCCACCGGGCGTGCCAGAATGTAGACTAGGATTTGTGAGTGCACCTAAACCTGTTTTGAAGGCCAAAGACAAACAAATGTCATAGCATATTATCAAATCAAATTCAAAGGTAAACAAACTAAAATCAAAGCCACCTCAGTTTAAGCCTAAAACGGATGCGCCCATGCACCGTTTGATATGCTTAGATATAGAGGGATGTGGGTGTGCAAACTCAAGCACTTGGAGCATGCAAGATAAATGATTTGAGGATCAAGAAGACCCAAAATGACACAAAATAGGTATGAGGAACCTATTTTGCCTCAAAGGCCTCAAGAACACACAAATATGCAAAGCTAAATAAATGAACTAAGATTAAAACAAGAAATGAATCTATGTTAATCCATTTAAGCTAATTTAGATGTGATTTAAGCTTGAAAATGATATAAAATGATGAACTTATGCTTATGCTAGAATGAAAATGGCATTATAACTTTGCTATTGAGTTTGAGAGTTGAAGGATGATTTGCCTTAGGAAGTGAGGGTATTTATAGGATTTCTAAGGCTTGGGGTAGGAGGAATGAATGGCCAGGATTGAAATCCTTAAGAGAGGCCAAGATTCATTCAAAAGGGAAGCACATGGATTGTGCTAGTTTTCAGCCAATCAGGAGGTGACACATGTCACAAGGTGAGTGGATGAAGGGAAGGGCAAAGAGGAGTCAACAAAGGGGGCTCCAAGCTCATAACTCTCCAAATAAATGCTTGTAAGAGCAATGAATGGGCTTTAAGAGGCTTTGAAGACTTTGGGGAAGCAATAAATGCTTTGTGGTTGAGATATTTGGAAGGAAAGACTTTGCTTTGGTTTAGGAAAGTCTTAAGCTTGGTTAGGATTGCACAAAGGTTTAAGGGTAGGATTAGGATCAGATTAGGACAAGAAAAAGATTAGGATGGGTGAAGAGGGTGGATTGAGAAGTTTCTAGAAGAGTCTAGAGTTTCTCCTTAGTTTCATGGAATAAAAGTTATTCATTCCAAAAGGCTTAAGTTTTAGGAATATTTATTAAAATATTTTTAATAAATATGAAAATTAAATATTTAACCTTAATTAAATATTTAACCTTGGGATTAGGGTTAGAAAAGATGGGATTAGCCTTTTAATCGAAATTAAGAAGGGATTAGAAGATTTTGGAAGAGGTTAGTGGTCTTAAGAAAATTGGCCAAGTTTGGGATAAAAAATAAATTAATTTATTTTTTGAAGTTTTTTGGTCAATTTATTAATTAAATAATTAATAAATTAGGGATAATGTCCAAATGACATTTTTAGGCTAGATTCCTTAATTAAAGATTTTTAATTAAGAGAGAGGGATTTAATGCCATAAAAATAAATTAATTAATTAAATAAATAATTAATTAATAAATGATGATGTCATCAAGGATTTTCAGAAAACAAAAATAATTTATTTTCTGAAGGATTTTTCGGTGTCTACAGTAATTATCCATTTATGGCCTGAACTAGATGGAGGATTGATCATTCCAATGAAATCTATACCCCATTTAATGAAAGGTTTCTCTGTTCTAACTAGTTGTAGGGGCAAGGCTGCAAGCCCCTCTTTTCCTACAAACATGGCACACTTGATGCATTTTATCACATATGCATGACTATCCTTAAAGATAGATGGCCAATAGTATCCAGCCCTCATGATTTTAAAAGTAGTAGTCCTGGGAGAAAAGTGACCTCCAGAAGGTCCATCATGGAACTGAAATAGGATATCAACTATCTTTTCTAAATCTATGCATCTTAAAAGGACACCATTGTGATCTTTTCTAGAAAGAACTTCATTTATCAGCACAAAAGGAATAGATTGTAACCTATAATACCTTCTTTTTGCTGAATCTAGGCCTGTAGGGCATTGTCCTATCTTCAAATAATTGATCATATTAGGCAACCAGCTTGTTTCCCTTGCTTTTTCTTCTATAGAATGCACCACCAGAGATGCATCTATTTGTTTTGATTCCTTTGAAATTTCATCCTCTGCCAAATTCTCACAAAGACCTCTTCCTCTAACTAGCTTGGTAGTTTGAATATCTATGTCATATTCCATCACCTTGGTGATCGAACCAGCTCTTTTCTCATTTAGGTCCTTGGAAAGCAAAAATTCTTTGACACTTGGATGAGTAACCTTCAAGTGTACCTTTCTATGAGTCAATAGATATTTGAACTTCTTAAGGCTCTTTACCACAACAAGTACATGTTTTTCTACAAAAGAGTATCTCTATTCATACTCCTCTAAACCTTTGCTAAAGAAAGCAATAGGCTTCTCCAATCCATCTGAATTTTCTTGGGTCAACATTGTAGATATGGCATCATGACCCCCATAAGAATAAAGGATAAAATCCTTACTAAAATTTGGGTTTAGGAGAGCAGGGGCTTTTGTTAAGGCCTCTTTGATAGCTTGGAAATTGACTTTCCCTTCTTTGGTCCAACTAAAAGATGAACTCTTCTTCAACATGGCTGTCAAGGGCTTGAGTAAATCTGCAATGTTAGGCAAGAACCTCCTAACAAAATTAATCTTTCCTATGAAAGATTGGAGACTTTTCTTGTGATGTGGTAGGGGTAGCTCTAGGATAGCTACAATTCTTTTAGGATCCACTGTAATTCCTTCCTTGGATACTTCATATCCCAACAATTTTTCTTCATGAACTACAAACACACCTTTTTTGGGATTAAGAGATATCCCAAATTCTCTACACCTTTCAAAAATATTCCTTAAATGTTTAATGTGATCTACTACATGCTTTGAATAGATAGTTATGTCATGTAAGTAGACCAGCACAAACTTGTACATTAGGCTCTTAAAGGCCATATCCATTGCCTTTTGAAATGTGGCACCTACATTTGACAAACCAAAGGGCATCTTTTGATAAGCCATGGTTCCCCACTTGGTTGTAAATGCAGTCTTATATTGATCCTCTTCATTCACTAAGATATGATTGTATCCTGAATAGCCATCCAATAATGAAAATCTCTTAGATCCAGAGACACATTGTAAGATTTTTTCCATAGAGGGTAGTGGATGGCAGTCTTTTAATGAAGCTCTATTAAGATCCCTGAAGTCAACACATAACCTCAACTCCCCATTCTTCTTCCTGATAGGAACAAGGTTGGAAACCCAACTAGTATGCTTGATGGGGTAGATGATACCACTTTCTATTAGTTTGAGTACTTCTTTATGCATAAGTGGCTCAAGCTTGGGATTAATAGGCCTTTGCTTTTGCTCACTAGTTTGGCATTAGGTTCTAATTCAATAGTGTGTTGAGCAAGAGAAGGATCAAAACCTATGAGGTCCTCATATTTCCATGCAAAAACATCACTGAATTCTTTGAATAACTGAGTGTAAGCTTACTTTTCCAATTGAGTGTTTACTTTTCCAAATTGTAGGCCCCTTTCTGGTTCCAACTCTAATTCAACACAATGTTCTTGTTGGATTACCAGGCCAACTTTATTTCTCTTGACTTCATCATCCTTGTTGAAGATAGTGTCTAAGGTGACAAGACCTCTAGGCATCTTATTAGACTTAAGTTGTATCACCTGATCACCATAGTTTTGTGATAGCCTATCTTGATTATGCTCTAAAAACACATCCTCTTCAAACAAGAATTGCAGAATTTGTTCATCATTGTCAAACACTTGCCAATTGACATCATTATCAGGAATAGATGGTTTGACAATCACCTTGATATGCTGTTGATCTATTTCTTTTGAAATGCTATTTGGAATATCATACTAAGATCCAAAAGCAGCTAAGCTATCTGCATTTTGATTTAGCTTCCTAGGGATAGCAACAATATTAAAAGCATAAAAATCTTCAATTATATCCCAAACTCTATGTTTGTATGCTTTCAAGATGTCATTTTTGGTTGCACTTATCCCTCTTACTTGGCTGACAACTAACTCACTGCCACCATAAACTTTTAAGGCCTTAAGCCCTCTTTTTCTAGCCCACTGTAGTCCATTGACTAGACTTTCATACTTTGCAGTATTGCTAGTGCAGGAGAAATTGAATCTAAAGGTAGTACAATACCTTTCTCCTCTTGGGGACACTAACATAGCACCACCTCCAGAACCATGTCTACTTCTAGCTCCATGAAAAAATAGTTCCCAAACCTGATAATTCTGATCCTCTGAATCAGTGTCTTCTTTGAGGAGGCTTGGCTCTATAGCATCACTCTCTTGTATCAAATAACTTCCCAAACCAAAATCCCAAATAAGACTTTCTTGGGCCTCTGAAGCTCTTTCATCTAGAAAAATATCAGGGATACTCTCTATCTCTGTGTTTGCTTCACTATTGGTTTGGAAGTCACTGTTATCAAATGTAGGGCAATTTACATTGATGGCATTGGACACATAAGGTTCTATATGGTGTGCTGCTAATGGTTCTAACTTAATGGTGACCTTAGTCCCATACCTTGTATGAAATAGCATGTGAGACCAATTAGAAGATAGGTAGCCTCCTATCTTGGTTGTAAACTCCCTTGAAAGACATATAGAAAATAATGCAGGGAGATCTATGATGTATATATCGAGGAGGATGGAAAAATTAGGACTAGCATGTAGGATTAAACTAGTATCCTTAGCCACACCTATAGTATTGATTGAGGATCCATCAAGTTGGGTAACCTTCTTTTGAATGGGTTCATATTTTAGTCCTAATTGGTCAGCTACTTTCTTGGGCATTACAGTGCTAGTTGCCCCACTATCTACCATACAATTATGCACTAAAGATTTTCCAATGATTAAAGATACATAAAAGGGAGGTGGCTTTGAATTCCTGCCTTGAATGGCATTGCCTTTGGAGTTGCTACTTGCAGCCTCCTTTTCTTGATCAGTGTTAACCAACACTAGCCTTGCAGCTTCTTTTGCAGGTTGAGGAGTTGCCACTTTAGTCATGGCCTTCTTCAAAATTTTAGGTTGTCCTGGAAGAGCCAAAGAGTCCCACATGGACATGGTGACGTTGACCTTCTTCGTGTTGTTTACAATGTTATAAGGTGTCACAGTGTGTACTCTCTATTGTACTTTCACCATGATGGGCTCTACTTCCTTTGGAATTTGGCCCTCTCTACTTGTAACGATAGGAGCCTCCTTAGGTGTGATGGGAGTAGCTTGCTACAATGGCTCTATAGATGTAGTAGCTTTAGCATTAGAATCTACCCTTTCCACATCTTGAGCTCTACTCTTTGCTCTTGTATAGGCAACAAAAGTAGCCTCATCATTGACTCCATTGAAGTCTGGTTGCTCCTAATTGAAATGAGTAGTCTCATTCTCTTGTGATTCTTGTTGAGGCACTGATTCACTGGATGAAGCCTCTGATTGAGCTTGTGAGGCATTTTGAACCATTAGAGCTTGGTTCATCCACCCATTTGAACATGTGGCCTGATTACAAGGAAAACACCATTCATTCTCCATAGCCACATTGTTTTGACTAGGAACCATATCCCTCACTAGATTTGCAAAATTTAGAGGTGCAGGGTTATATGGTTGGAATGGTCTTTGATTAAAACTTTGTCTTTGTCCTTGATAGCCTCCTTTGTATGGTGGCCTATTTTGCTGATAAGGCTGTGCTTGATTCTGGTATTGCTGATTAGAACCTTGGCCTTGTGACTAAAATGGTGGTCGGATTCCTCAACCTTGTTTTTTTAGATTTGTGACCTCCTTAGTCAAGGTCTGCAACAAGTTTTTCATTTCTTGCTGACTACTTTGTTGGCTATTCTTCATTTCTTGTAGCTCTTGAGAGAAACTAGCTGTTAAATCTTGACCACTAGTACTAGCCTGAGGTGCTAATATGGTGGGAATAGGGGTAAATGGGGGTACTTGGGTAGGTGCAATGGGTTGAAGGCTAGGAAAGATGGGCATTGGAGGCCTTCTAGCAATCATGACTACTTGGATTAAACAATTTTCAGCCCTAACAGCTATGTCAAAGGCTTGGGGAAGAGAAGTACCACCCATGGACTGGATCATGACAAAAATTTGACCATTCAAACTTTGTAAGTAGTAGAGGAAAGCATGGTTAGCTGATGGTCTCATTGAGACTAGAATTCTATTCCATGTTTTGAGGAATCTACTATTGTAATCTGTCATCCGCTCTTGAGGGTCTCTCTTAATAGTTGTTAACTACTCAACTAGAGACAAGTTATCTGATTTATCCTTAAAATGCTTACTCAATGCATCTCCTAATTCAACCCATGATGTAATGGAACCAACAGTTAAAGTTCTAAACCATTCAAGAGTCTTACCTTTTGGAGAGGCTACTAATAACTTTGTGGCCACATCTTCTTGAGTAATGTTATGTATGCTGCAGATGGTGGTCACATCTCTTATGTGCTCAAAAGCAGTTGTCTACCCTTCACCTGTGAAATCAAGTATGCTCTTAAGTGCCACCAAGGGAACATCATGATGTTGAGCAAAGGCCAATGGACTCCCTTGATTGAAAGGTACAAAGGCAATCTATCTAGCCATTGTAGGAGCTGTGATTTGAAGATTGACAACTATATGAGCTGTACTTGCTGCTAGATTTGAATCCTCTTCTAGATCTCTGGTTAGAGATCTACCTCTTCTTCTGGATTGAAAGGGAAAAGGTCTCTTTTCTGAGGTATCAAGAGGTGTTGATTGAACTCTCCTTGTAGGGGATGTTCTTTGAGTTGACATGCCTTTGTGACTTCTTCTTGAGGGAAACTCTAAAAATTTTGTGGGCTTTGAACTTCTAGTCTCAATCTTTTTCATAAACCTTGAATAAGGTTAGCCTAGATCCTTGGAATCAGTGGAGTCACTAGATATACTTGATAGAACAACTTCTAAAAGTCTATATTATGTAGCCTGTATATCAAAGACAACATAATATTCAATAATGAACTTCTTGTGTAGTCCCACTGGGTGTGCCAAAAATGTTATACACTAAGTTTGCACCCTTGTCTCAAGCTCTCCTAGTCTTGATAACCTAGTATAACATGGGAATCATCTCCAGGTTGTGGGACCTATGCTAACTGAGATGAGACCTCTAGGTTCTAGGCTGGTTCCTCTTGGATAATCACCTTAATTTTCTTCTAGACATGAAAAGTAAAAATTTTAAGGGAAAGGGATAGAAGGAATGCTTGGAAAGGGAAAAGACTAAAAGAAAACTACCTATTAGGTGATACACCAAAATTAGGGTTTGGATCTCAGTATAGAGGAATGGAGTCAATGAAAGACTCAGGTCTAGTAGGTCATAACTTACTGAATAGGCTTGCATAAGTATTTCATAGAAGGGTCTGAACATAAGACACAATTTATGACCTGTAAGCAGACATTCACTTCTGCAACTCGGTGTAGGATTGAGACAAGACTGTTAGGGGGTTGAAGTATACCCACAAAACATCTAAATTAGATCAAACACAATAACACAAAACTATAGAAAGCAAGAGGGATCAAGAACCCTAAGATATCACTGAAAACATCATATACTTTAATCCAATAAGAGATAATTTAGACAAGGAAACATAGGGACATGAAGGATTGTCACAAAATACCTCTGCAATATCTGAATCATCAATGGGAGAAATACAATTGTATAAGCCAGAGGGTAGAAATGATACCACAAATGACCCTTAAGAAAAGATGAATTTCTTCTACAAATTGTCCAACTCTAAGCCCTAAGGTTCCAAAAATACAATATATACATACTCCTTTGCACGCAGGCAAGAGTCAAAAACTAACTAGGGTTACATGGTTTTTAATACAATAATCAAACCCTAGCTAATCAAATCTGATCATAAATATATCTCTACAAAATCATAGCCGATCAGATATTTGTGCCCATCTCTGTACTGGAAATCAACTTGCAGACAAGCAACCTGGACTTATCTACCTCTCTTGCATAAAGTCTTGCCATGAATGCACTAATTGGTACCCCCCTGAGATAAGAAATGACCAAAAACAACCACCCAGACCCCGGTCATCATCTTCCTCAATTGCAAAATGTGCTAAAGATATAAATTCCATCCACCAATTCTGTCACAACTCACTACTGGTTCAAAAAACCTAGCCAAAACCCTACAGGAATATATTTGAATTTAAATAATAATGGCTAACAGGTGGCGCCAAACCATTCCTCCATCGACGGTCGACATCTAAAACTTAATCTCACTTTAAAATGTGACCTTTAGATCTTCTTATTTACTCAGGCTCGACATCTGACTGCAAATCTAACTTTAAGTCAACCTGAGGTTACCCTTTTCCTTCAGTCACAGAGTCATTTAAACATTTAGTTGACCTTGGTTAAGTCTAGCGAACACGGAAAAGTTCTTTAGTTTCACGGAATACCCTTAACCTTGGGCCTAGAATCGCCACATGTCATTCCTTTATTCACCCTTGATTTCTCTGTAAGCATACACCTTGACAAGTCCTGGCATTGGTCCCACTTAAGACAAGATTCTGATCTAATGGTGGGTGCAAGATCTCATGGCCCCCAAATATTCCTTGTACCTTTACACCAGCTGTAGATCTATATTAGACCGGGACCCCTCTGACACATCGGTCCACTTGGAAGTCCTCATCATCACGCAGTAACCAATAGGAAGTGAACACATCAGCAAGAAAGGACCCATCAAGAATGCTCTAAGATAAAGCAAGATTAATGGCTGTCGCATGATCTCATGGTCAGACACATAGCCTCATGAACATATGATAGCTGTCGATCCTCTGCAGATGTCAGAGCCTCTAACTGCTGAAAGAACTTGGTCCCATTGACAAATAAGCTAACTCAACACATGTGGACCAATCAAAAGCTGCCATTTGAATACACATAGCAGTGGACCCACCAGGCATGAAGAGTTACATCACCAGGAGAAATCAATGGTAGTCTGAAAATCACATACCTCTAACACATGCTATGAGAAAACACACCTGCCATTAGATCAAAAGAGGCCTGACAACCGGGCCCGCTGACAAATTACAAGTCATCTCCCTTCAACCAATGAAATACCTCCACATAGGACACTATGGCAATGGACCCACAAAGGCATGAAGTGCTAAGAAAAGGAAAGATCGATGGTTGTCGTAAGATCGCGAGCCTCTGACACATGCTATGAGATCTTAGGACAACCATTGATCTCATCAACTGGGACCCCACAATAATGAGACCGCCAAAGAACTCAGTGATTACATGACCAAGGGAAGGCTAACCACTCGCTGAATCACTAACCATTGAGGACTTAACCGTGAAACACTTAGCAACTATGAGAATCATGCAGTTGCCAAATCACTGAGAGGGAAAGATCACTGCCAGAGAAATATGAGAATCTGCGACCAACCAATAGGATTAAAGCACACATGGGCATTTAGGATTTTAAGTGGCTGATAAAGTAACTTGAAAATAGATCAGGCCAAAGGGATACTTAGGGTTTTAAGCCTACAATGGCTACTTTTATGAATTTTTTGACCTGCAAACCAGAGAGTTAGAAAGCTTGCAAAGACCAGAGAACAAGACATAAAGCTATGAAATTTTCTGAGGTGTTTGGCAGGGTAAAAACAGAGACCTTGAGATGGGAATTGGTTAAATTTTCATGCATATGAAAATTAGGGTAACAATCACATTGCTTGAGATAAAACCATATGATCCTGAAGTTAAACCTAAATGGTCAAAAGTGACCAATTTCTGTGACTTCCATTGAAACAAGGGTCATAAAACTAATAACTATATGCACTTGAAGAATCTCATTCAAGAAAAAATTTATGATGGAGAAATTGTAATTGACAACCATAAAACCAACAATGATTATACAACATTCATGGAACCATTTCTGAAGAATAATCAAGGAGATTCATCTTCTAAACCTAACATGGGTGCTAAAGTCAATTATACCTACTCTAGAAACAATGATGTCATAAACATGGTTGAACCATGCCTATCTAAACATTGCAATGTCATCACCATTGTATGAAGAGATAGAGATAATCAATCAGAAAATGTAGTAACTTGATCACAAGCTAAGGTACATCTATAAGGACAAAACTCAAGTTCACCAAATGCCCCTAAGGTGCCTTTCAATCTTTCATCTGCTTCTAAATAGAAGGCTACCTCAAAATCATCAAACCCTAAAGAGACTAGGGTAAAATCATACAGTATTGTCCAACAACGCAAACATACCAATGCAAAAATATCCATGTTTGAGTTGCTTCAAATATCTCCTGCTCATAGGGCTATTCTGGATAAAGCTCTACTCAGTTCCAATATTCCTAAATATCTTGATCTGTATAGATTTTAGACTATGGTTGGTCATCTGACATCACCTCAGTATATCTCCTTTTCATAGGAAGATTACAATTCACTAAGTCATCTACATAACCAGCCCTTGCACATTGAAGTCTTAATCCAAAACCCTCATGTCAAACATGTGTTGATAGATGGAAGCGCTGGTCTAAACATCTGTTCCTACAAATTGGTCACACAAATAGGGTTATCAGAAGATGCTATTGATCCTAAAAATAAGATAACCATAAAAGCATATGATGAAAAAGAAAGATCCTCCCAGGGAACAATTCTACTACCTATCAGAATAGGACCAGTTATCAGAGACATCACCTGTCAAGTTCTGGATCTTCCATTGGCCTACAACATTCTTCTAGGGAAACCTTGGATACATGGAATGCAATCTATTCCACCAATGTACCATCAATGCATGAAATTTCCTTATGATGGAGTAGAGGTAACAATTCCAACTGACATATCTACATCTTGCAATGCCTTGAAAGAGAGTTTTGACAAACTTGTTCCACATAATAGGGAATCTTCTACTAAGCAAAAAGACATAGCATCTACATCCAAGATGGAAGAAATTGCCAAAGAGGTTAAAATCAAAGACATAGGCATGGGATAATATACAATGGAACCAGTCCTATCTCTTACATCTCTCCCACTTTCACCGAAGTCCTATGGGAAACCTTCTGAGAAAACAAGACTATCAGCTAAAGAACCTTAGATTATCTTTAATGGAAGCTTTATCACAGAAAAAGTATCAAAACTAGAATCTAATGAAGATGAAGTTGTGCTTTCTTGGTTATACAAGGATGAGTCTCAATCCCAGACAATTCAAAAATGTGACTCTAAAACACCTAAAGTTCCTTCAAAATCATATGGACCAGGACACAAACTAATGACTAAAATGGGATATATTGGAAAAGGACCTCTGGGAACATGAGGTAAAGGTCTTATATCACCCATTGCACACTATGGCTAGACAAAAAAGGATACTACAGGTCTACGTTATTAGAAGAAACCTTTCCATCTCAATGGAAACTCTTCTCATGTGATAGTACATATAGAATCAGAAGTGGATAAAAAAGAATAAGAGGAAACACACCAAGAAGACAGTGATGAATCAGATGCTACAACTATTTTCCCCTATGAATGCATTCCTCAAAACATCTTAGACATTCTCAAGGAAGAAAATGAACCTAAAAGAATCAACGTAGTAGATACACAAGAACCTACTACTGAACAAGAGATAGTCATCCCACAAGAACCGGTTGATAAAAACAAACAAGAGGAAAGTGAACCAATCACAATAGCTAAACATTTGGGATACAACAATGATTCTGAGACAAAATCCCACGAATATGAGTTCTGCTCAAACTCTGAAGGAAACCCTACTTGGGGAATCCATCTTGATTTCATGCATATTCTTGATTTTCCCAAAGATCCAGATGAAGAATCAAATGATTGTGAATGGGGAGTTATTCCAGAAGAAGATGAGCTTATCACTGAAAAACACATTGATGTCATTCATCAATATTCACCTAAATCCCATATGAGTCTAGAGATAAATGATGAACTTCACGAGTCTGATCCACCTACTACTGAAGTGGAATCCAATAATGACGTTGAAACAATTCGTGAACCAAAAATTCTGATTAGTAATATCACCTTTGAATTTGAGAGTCAGGTTAGGACCAATGAGATCAACAGTGTATGTGTGAACACCATTTCCCAATCCTCCCCTACGTTGACTATCCAATATCCAAAGCTTATTGACCCAACATCTACCAATCCAAACTGAGATATCCACACCTTTCAAACTAACTACACTCTTTCTTGCTACCTCAATGTAGTGGAACCTATGACAACTTCCATCGATTAACCTAGCATTAGCATGATAGATTCATATATCAAATATCACAATCAGAAAAACAAAAGCAAAAAGAAAAAGAGTTATGAGGGTGAAAACCATTATGTGGCAATCTCAAAACCTAAAATAGTAAAAATAAATGATGTATCTGAAGGTGAAAACCTCCCTGAGGTGCCTAAGGATGAGATATTTGATGTCCTTCCAAGTCATTTATATTAAAAATCTCTAGTACTAATAGAACCAACTCAATCTACCAACTTGGGTACAATAGAGGAACCACAACTGATTCATGTAGCTCAATCTCTATCAGATGAAGAAAAGAAAGCATTTACCAAATTCTTAACAGAGAAAAAAATACACTTTGCATGGAAATATTTAGATATGCCAGGGTTAGATCTTGATCTCATCATGTATCATCTTTCTATAGCTCTAGGAGTCAAACCTATTAAACAGAAGTTG
Organism: Chamaecyparis obtusa; assembly: GCA_027943335.1. NCBI lineage: Eukaryota > Viridiplantae > Streptophyta > Pinopsida > Cupressales > Cupressaceae > Chamaecyparis > Chamaecyparis obtusa. Next base: position 1,140,906 of record BSBK01002994.1, read on the forward strand.
TAGAAGATGCATCCACATATGGCAATCCTAGTCAAAGCTGAGCTAGAAAAGTTACTAAAAGCTGGATTTATCTGAGTCATAGATTATGTAGAGTGGATCTCAAACATTTTTCCAGTATCAAAACTTGATAAATCTATAAGAGTATGCACATACTATAGATATGTAAACAAAGAATGCCCTAAGGATGACTTTCCACTACCAAAAATCGATATGATAGTGGACATGACTGCAGACTTTGAAATGTACTCTCTCATGGATGGTTTCTCTAGATACAACCAAATCAAAATTTCTCTAGAAGATCAAGATAAAATGGCTTTTACTTGTGCATGGGGTACTTTCTACTGGAATGTCATGCCATTCAGTCTTAAGAATGCTAGAGCTACTTATCAAAGAGCCATGACATCTATCTTCCATGATATGATGCATCAAAATATGGAGGACTATGTTGATGACACCTTAGCTAAATCAATGATGATATTTGCACATTTGAATGACTTGAGAAAAATAATGGATAGAATGGAGAAGTTTAGTCTTAGACTGAACCCTAAAAAGTGTGCTTTTGGTGTCACTTCTGGAAAGCTCCTGGGCTATATTGTTGCAAAGAAGGGCATTGAAGTAGATCCTGCTAAAGTCAAGGGTATCATGGAGATGCAACCCCCCAAAAATATTAGTCAAATGAGAACCTTACAAGGAAGGGTGCAAGCAATTAGATGTTTCATATCTCAGCTAGTAGATATATCACAGCCTTTCAAAAATACATTACATAAAGGTGTGACCTTCTCATGGAATGAGCAGTGTGAGAATAATTTCAACCACATCAAGAAATATATATCAAGTCCTCCTATTTTGATGCCTCCTATATAAGAGAAGCCATTGATCTGGTATATCTCCACCACATAGACATCACTGGGGGAATTACTAGCACAACATGATGAAAACAAGGAGAGAGCTATCTATTACATCAGTAGAACATTGGTAGCATACAAGAAGAACTATTCAATGATTGAGAAGGCTTGTCTACCTGTGATCTTTGCATCATAGAAACTAAGAAATTGTATGTTGGCTCATATAACACAATTGATAGCTAAGATAGATCCATTGAAATACTTATTGAGAAAAGCTACCCTCATAGGTAGACTAGCTAAATGGGTGATACTATTGAGTGAATTTGACATAGAATATGTCGAAAGGAAAGCTATCAAAGGCCAAGTAATTGCAGATCAGTTGGATGAAGCACCAATGTTTGATGATACACCATTAGAGATGAAATTTCTTGACTCGTCCATCATGCACATATCTTCTAGGAATTGGCATCTTTTCTTTGATGGATCTTACACACATAATGGATCTGGAGCAGGAATATTGTTCATAACACTGCAAGGTTACTCAATACCTAAAGCATTTAGAATAAAATTTCCTTGCACGAACAATATTGCTGAATATGAAGCTCTACTTAATGGCATGAAGATAGCAATTGAGTGGTGAGTGAAAGAGTTGCACATTCATGGAGACTCACAGCTAGTCATACACCAAGTCAATGATGTGTACAAGACAAAAGATGAGAAACTAGTTCCATACAAATGCATGGTCGATGACCTTAAGAAGTATTTCATCTCAGTCACTTTTGAGAAGATTCCTAGAATGGAGAGCAAGGATACTGATGCTGTGGAAACACTATCATCTTTACTACACCAGCCCAAACATGAGCTATGTTATGAGTTCCTAGTGGAAGCACTGTCGTTTCCTACATATGATTCCCCTAGAACACGCATGATCTTCACTATTGTTGGTCATGATTCTTCCAGATACAAACACCTTCTCCTACCTTCAAGACCAAATAAATCTTGATACCTTCAACTGCCATGAGAAATGGTACCTTATCCAAAATGCATCACGGTATGTCATCATAGGTAATGACCTATACAAATGGAGTCTAGATGGTATGCTTCTTAGGTGTTTAGAATGTGAGGAGTCTCAATGAGCATTAGAGGAAGTCCATGAAGGTATATGTGGGTCAAATTCCAATGGTTTAACACTAGCTTAAAAAATTATTAGGGCTGGGTATTGTTGGCCTAAAATGGAAAAAGAGGCTATGAAATATGTTAAGAACTGTCAAAAGTGCCAAGTCCATGGTAACTTAATTCATGTGCCAGGGAGAGATCTTATTCCCTTTACTACACAATGGCCTTTCCAATGATGGGTGTTTGATATTATAGGGGCTATATATCCACATTCTTCCAATGGACATACCCATATTATTACAGCTACAGATTATTTTACAAAATGGGTAGAAGGAGTTCCTCTGACTCAAGCAACTAGCAAACAAATTTCAATGTTCATTTTAAACTATATCTTTTGTCGGTATGGAATTCCACATTTGATAGTCACAGATAATGGTGGCCAATTCAAGAATAAGGACTTAGATTCCTTGTACTCTAAATTCAAGATTATACAACATTGGTCGTCCATATACTATCCTTAAGGGAATGGGAAAGAAGAAGCATCAAACAAAAATATGTTGAACATCCTACATCACACAGTCAACAAGATATGAAGAGACTGGAATCTCATGATTAATCCAACTCTTTGAGCATATAGAACAAGTATCAAAACACCCACTGGGGCTACACCATTCACTTTAGTTTATGGGTCTGAAGCGGTACTACCTATTGAGGTTGAAATTGCATCACTAAGAGTTAGAATGCATGGTCTAGTAACCGACGATGATTATAAAGTGTCTAGGTTGCAAGAACTTGAACTACTAGATGAGTGTAGACAAGCAGCGTATGATCATCTCAGAGTATATCAAAAAAGAATGTCTCGAGGATACAACAAGAAAGTTAGACATAGATAATTTCAGGTTGGCGATCTATTCTTGAGAGAAAATCCTAAAAATCAATCCCATAGAGAATGCAAGGGGAAGTTTGAACCCAACTGGCTGGGTCCCTTTGTTATCACTGTTGCTTTTGGCTATGGAGCCTATCAACTCTCAACGACTTTTGGCTCTGGAGCACTGGAGCCTATCAGAAAAAGTCCTGACAAAATGATCATCCAGGTGAAAACCTAGCAGTAGGCACCTTGATGTATCACAAAAAAAATTAAAAAAATGGAAAAATACAAAAAAATTTGAAAAGATGAAAAATACAAAAAAAGAAGAAAATGTGCCTTGGTGAAAAGTTGGAAATAGGCACCTTGGTAGCAAAAATAGAATCTTTTCCAAGATGGTGAAAACCCAAAAAATGAGTGTGTTTTGTTCAAAATGCTCCATCTATCAGTGCAATCTTGGTATTTCCTAGCTTTCAGTTATGCTTTAGTTTGTACATATCTCCTAGTTTGCTTTCGCATCCTATTTTCAATAAAGTCAGTTTGTACACCAATCAACAAAAGCATCTGTATCCTATCAATGTTCCAAACTTGGGGGCAATCAATGTCATAACTTGCGGTCCTCAAGACCTCATACAAGTCATGTCCAGTCAGAGTCCTTTGAAGCTACATCTGAGTCAGTCTGTCTATCTCCTTACCAGAAAGGGATTTTGCACCTACAACCAAATACAAACAAACATCAACAACACTGAAAATTTTTTTTGTTGCGTGCTTTTATCTTCTTTGTATGCTTATTGATTCACATTGATATTTTTGCATATTGTGTCCCTTTGAGCTCTTCTATGATGTCCTTTATAGGATTTAGAGAGTGATGACTGGGGGCATATTCTTTTCTTTGTTTTCTGCTTTGAGTGATAATCTAATAACTTTGGAAATTCTAGATTGAATTGGTGTCCACTATAAGTGCCTCCATCATGTATTGGATGACCATGTGTACCTCGACCATCGATACCTAGATGGTTCAAGGAAGTTTGATCTAACTTTGTCTTTTTGGGTGATTTCTACTTCTCTATTTTGAAACATGCTGATACCCAAGGATGTGAACAATAAAGGGTCACTACGAGTAAATTCACATGAGAATTAGAATGATCTCCCGATTGCTTGGTGTGTTTGTCCACAAGGCGTATTCTGGTCATCACGACATTTATGTTCTGATGCTTATACAAATTTCTATATCATAATGGACATGATATTTAGGTCATGTTGTCTTTTGTGCCTTGATGCTTATATCTAAATCTAACATAACAAAACATAAATCAATATTCATGTGTCCATTGTTTCCTAACTAGTGGACATTGTATCAATTTATCTAGTGTTACCTGAAATGAAATAAAATATTCAGTGATGATAGAAGACCGACATATGATCAGTGACTAAGTCCTATGTCTTGTATTTCATTCTACATTTTTCACTTTTCATGGCTACATTTCTCATGATTTATGTACCAATCAATGCTTGAGTTCTCCAAATTTGCAATAAAACTCAAAATAAGGATTGAGCTTCATATGAAGGTCCCCTAAACTAATCAGCAAGTAGTCACCATCCTGGGGTACACATCTAGTTTGACAATGACTGAGCACTTATCTTCTTCATGTACCTGCAAAAAAATATCATGTGTATCATTGCATTTACATTCTCATTTCATTCATCCATGGTGTTAGCATACAATTTTTCCCTTTTCTCTAAATTAATCTCAGACTCCTTTAAAGAATGAAAAGAAGAGAAAAATCTTAATACTAACAAATGAGTTTCTAAAAGCAACAAACTCTCTGTAAATTATAAGGTGTAGCTACCTTTTAGAAAGATTTCCAAAATGATCTTATTGAACATAGAAAAGTAACATCATGTGTTCTTTTCACTAGAAAACACTTAAGGAGAACATTCAGTCCATCAACATGAAAAGAATGTGCAGATTTTAGAGAAAAATATCTACTTCTATCCCAATCTCAAACTTTAAATTTCTTGAATCTAAATTTCAAAAATAATTCTCTCTGTCACTTCTAAGCATAGAGTCCATCTATATCACAGTTCAGCTTTATTCAACATAACTTATCTCCACAAGAAAATAAATCACATAAGATAAAGAGTAGTATTTATCATTTAAAATCTTAAACATATATGCAACACCATAGGATATTTCATATATTCTATAATATCAGTCTTTAGAAAAACTTCAAGTTAACTTTTTAGGAAAATAGTTTCTCCCAAACTCAGAGAGCTGAACCCATAAACAATTAAAAGTTTTTCCATAAATAGCCATGCAGGGCTTCAACAACTAACTTAGTGAAATTGTCTTTTTGAAAGTAAATCTTCCTAGATCTAATAACTGTCCTAAGCATTAAGCATAAAAATTGGACTAGGAGCAAAAACTCCTTCCAAAAGTTGCCAAGTATCTCAGACAGTTAAGGAATTGAGGTTGCTACAAGTGACGCTGCCTTCCAATCTTCAAATGCGGTTGTAAACATAGATATTACCAGTTGATGTGGAAAACTGATAAAATCAATCCTCTATTTCCAGACTTCTTTCTCCCTTTTAATCTCAGCTATCTTTTCTGTGTGCATAACCAAATGATTTTGCTAAAGGATCATCATTGATTCCATGCGTGCAATCTTCATGAAATGCTTGTCTATAGGTGTCTTCATCCTTTTGAGCTCATCGAACCAGGTATTTACCTCTTTGATTACCTATTCAACCAGTTTATCTGACACCTCTTGAGCTTCCTGGCACCACTCGTCAATCGATTTTATATCATTGGAAATGATTTCTTTAATGATTCTTAGCCCCTTCATGAGATCCTTTACCTCATAAATTCCCATGGCCACAGCCTCATTCCTCCAGTCTATACATTCTTTTATAACATAAAGAACTATGTCATCCAGTCCTGGTATTGACCTCTCCATGAGGAACTTCTGCAAGCCATACTCTTCAACTTCTTCAATCCAATGGAGCTCTTTGGTCCAGGTAGTCTTTTTATAGCTCCCATTCTTCAATGTTGGCTTCTACTTTCTTTACCAGGTGATCTCCTTCATTTTGGGTTTGTTCGAGATGACTTAGCTTCTTGACAACCTCTACTTTTACATGCTCCACCCAATCATCAAATTCTTTGCTCACCGCCTTGCTTCTTTGAACTTGGTCAAGAAACTGTTGATTATCAGGGGATTTCATGTCAATGGAGGCTGGCATTTCACTCAGAGGGAAAGGTTCAGGATGTTGAATGGCATTGATATATTGGGCCATACTCTTCATAGCCTCCTTCATTTCCTATTTGTCCTTGGCATCCTTCCAGACTCTACGAGCAATTTTCTTATTTGATACCTCAAAAAATCTCATGTCGGAGGCTCTGGTGTCTCTCCCTAAATCCACCTTAGATATTTGAAAATATTGGATGGATACCTCTCCCTCAGCTCTTTCCTCTCTAGGCTTTGCAATCTCTGCCATCCAGTGACCACTGCTTTCATCAAAATTGATTCTGGATTCCATCTTCATTTTCGTAACCTTAGAAGATTTTCCCAGATATCTGCTTAGTACATCATCAATGGGTACTGTTAAAGGGACAATATTTATTTTCTTGGCTATCGAGGTCTCCAACCATGGTGGGGAAACATAGGATTTCTTTTGGGTATCATAGTTACTCAAAAGAGCTACTGATTCTTTCAGAGTATTTTCTATTTCCTCTTGCATCTATTGATCATCCGCCATCTCAGGTACTTTGTGGTCTTTGACTGAAACTACCTTTGGATTAGGGTTTGATGAATCTAAATCCACAAAGACACTGGGAGTATCCTTCTGCCTCTGAGCCTTTTCTTTTACTCTTAGACTTGATCTAGTCACTCGGACTTCACGTTCAGCCTGGTGTTGAACTTCAACTTGAAATTGTGGAGAAATTGGTTTGACTTCAGGTTTGGCTTTTCCTGCACAAGATTGATCAATACTTAAGTTACTTAAAATAGAAGTCCTCTTCATTGAACTCCTCTTCTTGGTTTTTATTTGTTTCTTTGCTGACTGCAAAGGAGTAATAGGAGCTCTTTTCTTCAACAAGCATGCTTTGGTTCTTTCAATCACCCTCTTCATTCTTTTATGCAAATCATCTTCTTCTATCTCCTTCCAATCTAACCCAGGAATAGGGAGAGCTTCGACCTTCTCGGAATATTGAGAGTCTACAATATCAATCTCACTATCTTCCCCTACCCCATCTATATCCATATCTAGCTTGAAGGTGATGATTTGTTTTAGAGGTATCCAGGACCATAGTCTTTTCCTTACCTCCAGTTCATCAGAACAGTTGGCCCAAAAATCTTCTAACTCAGGGATGTGTATGAATGTCTCTAGGACATTGATATTTGCTCTTGCAAAGCCTCGATAGTCAAAATTAACCCTGGGAGTATAAGTTTGTAAATAGAAGGCATCTAATTCTTCTTTGATAGCCCTAGAATCTTGGAAGATTTTGCACCTGTAGTACCCTAACTCAATAGGGAAAAGAACACCTGAGGACTTCTTTGGGGTCCTAACCTTTTGTTCAACTAGAACAAGCTTCCTGCATAGTTGCATTAAGACTACATCATCTAAACAAAATCTAGGGAGCCATAGGGGTTCCTCATCAAATGCTCCAACCCTAAGATAAGTAAATCTTGGAAATTGTATAAAATGATAGCCAAAAATATTGATCACCTACTTAGCTTCCTTAGAAAGCCTGCAATTTTCTTTCCCTCTCAACTCAAAAACTAACTTTCCTAAAAATCTGTCATTTACAGTTTTGAACACACTAGAGAACTTCTCCTTTTGTAAGCATGTGAAGTAATCATATATCCTCATATCATTTGTCCACAATTCATGAGGTAATCCTTCCCAAGCTCGGTAGCATGCTAAGACATAAACAAGGTAGGAAGACATATAAAATGCAGTCAAATTTGTCACGTTTAAGAGTTCTTTGTGGAGCTTTTCTGCTATCAGGTCAGCCCAATCAATAAACTTATCTCCTTTTATAATCTTTTTGATGAAATAGTACATCCATTTTTCCCAATTAAATGCATCGAGATTTCCTTTCACCCTATTCAGAAGAAGCACCATATTGGCTATGTCTTTACGGAGGTGTTCAATTGTTAGAGTTTTTGGCAACCTGGATCCTCCTTTCTCTAGTTTCCCAAGCCATACCTAGGCTATCGAGGAGTTGTATTTTTTCTTATCTACCTCATACACATGATCCACTTCTGCATAGGTCCATGGTTCATACGGTTCCTTGTCTGGAATTCGCAGGGCCACCATTAATGTCTCTCGACTAATTTTGACCAAGATTTCTCCTGACACATCCTTAATGCATCTATTCTTAGTGTCATACTTGTTAGCACACTCCAATACTAGTTCAAGGAAAATTAGAGCTAAAGGAAATGCAACAACTTCTAAAAGACCACTTCCTGCTAGCTTCCTAGAAAAAGAACCCTCAGAAGAATTTCGGGCTCTATCGCAAAGCTCCCCTAGGTTTACATTCAACAAGAAAGTATCCCGTATGTCTGGAAGAGAAACTAATAGGTGGGTTCTAGTCTCCTCTTTTGGAAGTTTTGGATGGAACAAGGACATCTTACCAAATATGAAGAGAAAAGACTTGCAACATAGAAAGAGCCTATGAAAATTGAAAACTACAAAGGGAAAGATAACTCACCGATGTCCTGCGTACCAGCTTTCTGCAAATTTATCACCATCAATTCCATCACTCCTCCTTCTCTAGACAAAATAACTAATAGAAAAGCCTTAATCATTCTTCATTTATTCACAAATGCCTTGTAGGATCTTTAATAAATCTTCAAATCATGTCCATAATAAATGTTTTAATGGAAGAATGATTGATTTGACATGTCTAGCCAATCTTAATTAATCCGCCAGCTATTTCGGCATGAATATCTCAATTCCTCAAGAAAATCCCTGATCACAATATCTTTACATTAATGACTCCCTCTATGTCATGCCATCAATTGTCATTTCCAATTTTCACATGCATGAGCCATCTAGTTGAATGAGAGCATCTTTGTATGATAGTTTCCAAAAATTAATAAATACTCAGAGCACTACAAATAGAAACCTTCTTTTGGAAGAGAAGACAATGTAGTCGAATTCTCCATGTGTAAGCTATCATATTACAAATGTGAACTTGAACTTGAACTAACTTAAGGTTCGAGACTAGGTTCAAGTTTGGGTTCATCTTTGAGACTGACAAACCTTTTGAGGGATAGACAAGCATGGGTGTTTTAAGACTCGGAAGTGGTAATGGGTTAAACTTGAACTTGAACCAACTTAACAAAGTTCAAGTTCAACTTTGACTTAAAGACTTCCACTGAACAAGACTAAAACCAGGAGCTGAGAAAAAATGAAGGTAACACATGGCATATATACATGTGCATCCAAAAGAAACATACATTTGCATTTATTCATCTACTATTTATCATTGCATTTCATATTCATACATTTGAAAGGAAGCTTTTATTACATAATCCATACATTTTATAATAAATGAAGCATTTCATACACTTGCATCACATGATATTAAATCATAAAACAAAAATGACAAGTACATATGAAGTCACAACCATAAATCGATCTCATATATATATATATATATATATATATCAGAATGTCAGAATAGTAAAAGGGGGTGTACTAATGGCACTATATACAAAAGAATGAGCTATCAATGAGCTATCAAATAGCAGCAAAATTACCAAAATAGAGAAGCATAATAGATTAGTTGTTTGCTTGGTCCTCTGCATCAAGTGCAACTCCTCCTCCAGTAGGTGGATCTGGAGGTGGGTCATCATGTGGAGCCCTAGCTCCCTCCGAATCAATCATATACTAGGATTAGGAAGTCATCCTCTACCCAGGTGGAACAATAGAATAGTAGGCAGACACATAGTATGTAGTGCGTCCTATCTGGTGGATGACCTCTGCTTGCAGGCGTCTCACATCTACCTCTCACTCTCTCAATTTCCTCTCATGATCTCTCATCTATACCTCTAGGGTAGCACTATGTACCCTTTGATCTTGCAACTGCTACTGGATTCATCTGATAACATCTTGAGATGTCTATTGCAAACAAGGATCTACCTCAACAACTATAGTCTCTGCCTCCTCCATGGGTTGATCAACACTCACTTTTGTTTTCTCCTTATGGTGAAAAACATTTTCACCTAGGTCAAAATTAGGAGCATCTTGTGCATCCTCCATTGGAGCATCCTATTGAGCTCCTAAGACCTCATCAACACTACCCACACCACCAACTGTACCACCCTCACCTCTAGTGTATCTCCTCTATAAAATTGTAGGCCTGCCTATTGCAAAACTCTGAGGGTGAGGGGGTCTCATCTATCCTGATGGCCTCAATGGGGTCATCACTACTCTAGGATGAGGTGGTGTCAGATGTACAACTAGTATCTACATCTCTCTACACCTCTAGCCTCTTCCCATAGGGGCACCTGTCACATCCTCCATGTCCTCTATAGTGGGAATAAGCTTGGTAGGATCTAAGAAATGCCTCATCGGATGCTCTACAAGATAAGCAATAAAAGAGTCTGTCACTCTAGCATCGGCCACCTGTGACCTATAATCCCAGTCTCTTCTCACTAGGCTCCTGTACACTAGACTGCACTCAACATATGATAGCCTAGTAGACCATCCTAACCTGAGCTCATGAACTAATCAAGCATATCAAGAAAACTCCTAAGGGGCATCCTGAATAATTCCAACCTACCACCAAAAATGAGTAATGATGAATCTCTCCAATATGGTGGTAGACTGCCCTATAAGGATCCTACTCTGGTAGAAGTAACCAAACTGAACACAAGTAGCTGGCCACACCTCTATCTATAAGTATGACCTCCAGATGATGAAGGTCATATCATCAAGCATGCACCTCCAATACTATGTTTGGCCCATCCAAACCTGTGTGACATACCCTGAATATCTAAAAATAACTAGCTCCTGCGACTGTCTCTCATCCTCACATACTAGCCGACATATAGTGATGTAATCCTATGTCTAGATCTGAAGAACTAGTGCACCTGATGTAAACATCTTCACCGCATGGTACATGATCTCATGCATCTTTGAAAACATATGGGCCAAGAGACACTAACCCCATCCAAGCTTGATAGGAGTAGCCATCAGTCATGCTACCATAGGGGCCCAACCCATCAGAAGACCATTCTACTGACAGTCAAACAAAATAATACCTCCAATCATTCTTTTTATAATGCACTCAAGACAGTGAGTGTGGTCGTATCTCTGTACTAAGATCTCCCATGAGATTTTCTAATAAATTTGATCATCTACACCAAACAGTGTCCTAAATGCCTACAACCCAATGTTTTCTACATAGGTATAATTCGGGCATGGGCCATGAAACAGTATCTAAAGTATCTTGTATACATCCTTCAGAGTCACAGTGATCTCTCCAGTAGGAAGATGGAAAGTCTGGGTCTCAAAGTGAAACCTCTCGATCAAAGAAGTCAATAGTCCATGGTTCACCTGAATATTAGGCAACTAGATCAAGAACTTGAAACCACAAGCAACAAGATGAACTCTTTGTTAGGAATGGGAACATTGAGAGGGGGGGGGGTTTGAATCAATGTTCACTATATTTTATCTTTTCACTTAATCTTTAAACTAAAATTAAATGCTTAAGAACTAAAATGAACATCCACATAAAAATGAAACATGAAATCAACACATAACACCAATTTGGTTATGGGGAAATCCAAATAGGTAAAAATCCCGATGGGAATTGACACCCACTAATATTCTATACTAGTGTTTTATGATCCTTGTTAGAAGATCCTTAACCCTGTTAGGAGTTTCTTTACAATGTATTAAGTATAGTAGACCTTGTCAAGGGTTAGACCCTATTAGGAGTCTTTTACAATAAACCCTATTAGGGGTGTGGATGCACTATCCTAGGGCTCACTACTCAAGTGGTGAAGGCTACAACCTTCTGATCTCAGGTACACTATATTTGCTGGATGAACTGTCATTGTGACACTGATTATCTGATTAGTTCCTTTGATGCACTGATGCTTTGACCTCTTGTAAAGCTCTAATACATCTTATAAATTATTTTTACACTTCTTCTCTGCTTATCTCAACTCTATATCAACTTGCATAGTAATTACAATGGGCGCATCTCATATTTATATGCGCATACAAAATAAATAACTAAGTCGACCCTCTAACCAATTACATACAATGCTTCCAATTGAATTGGCTCAAGCATGTTTACAAACAAACATATTTACATGTCAGAAATCTAATTACAATAGGTGCATAGTCTTTAGAACTTTAGAATATAACCACAAATCAAAATGCTAACAGTCGGCTGCTTAGTCTGTTCTTCTCTGGAACACACTAGCTGTGTAACTTCAACTATCTGTAACTTTGTCATATTTTCATATCTGATCATGCGCTCATAGAATAAGCATGAATATAGTCTAACCAAATTAACTTGTAGGGTGCATACCATAACTTGGTCCTACGCATGTGCACTGATGCTTTGAGCTTCAAGTACTCTATACACTATCCAGTCTTCAACACTTAACTGATTTATGATCTTCTCATCAAGTGCGCTGACTCCAAACTACTATATGAAGTTTTTTCCATAATGAAAACACTATACTAAGTCATATGCACTATTATAGCCAAGTTTTCAATAATCTCCCCCTTTGTCATTGATGGCAACAAAGTAATATGGCCAAGTTGCTAACTGTTCCTTAATACAAAAAACTTTTATCTTATATCTCCATTATACATAACTTTTATCTTATATCTCCTTATACATATCTATAACCATATTCTATGTACATACTCCCCCTTTAACATTTATGAAAAAGGTGCTTCAAAACTGTATATACAACTACTTACTGTGAGAGAACATCCAGATATGCTATCTGTAGGTTTTGGATTTCCTTCTTCTAAAATGTGATCAGTGAATTAACAATCTATAGATGGGCACATAATGCATACTATAGCTTCTCCATCTTCTCCAAATCTATGCTGGGACCTTGATCATATGTCACCATGGTGGCATCGATCTCCTTGATATTCTGATTAACTATGTCTAATGAGGGCGCAAGAGCATTCCTTAGCTGAGTCTACCTAGCCCTTATCTTGGACATCTCCTTTTCTGCCTTCTCAATTTTATCTAACTATCCTTGGTAGACATTGTTACTCATGTTCACATCAATGGATGGATATTCTACTGATTTCCTTATGATGTCTATCATAGCTTCTGCTTCTTGTATCTTCTTATATAGATCACTAGTAAACTTGTCCGGGTTCATAAAGTCAACAATAATCTTTCTACCTTTTGCTGCAAACTCCTTCAGGGATGCTTTACCAACCTTTAGTGAGCTCAGGTCAAGTGCAAAGTTGCTAACCAATTCACTAAGCCTCTTCTTCAAATATATCTCTTCTGAAACTAGGGATGCAGATTCTTCCAGGATAGAGAAATTACTCTTGAACTATGAAATGATTGTACTCATATCATCAATGGAGTGTACCTTAGACACTATCTTGTCTGCTGGTAAAAAGTTGTTCAAGATGTTTACTGATTCTGCGAGGGGATTTCTCATCACCTATTTCTCCTTGGCTTTCTCCATAGCTAAGATGCTGAACTTGATTAGGTCTTCTTCTCCCGAAAAATCCAAACTGGTTGTGTTAGGTGTCAAACTTGACAACAATGCTGCTGAGGGAAGTGGAGTGATAAGAGTATTGTCCATAACTTCTTCTTTGACTCTTATTGTTATTGGTTCATTTTCTTTTCTCTCTACTTCTTCTTTTTGTTTTTCTACTTCTTTTTTTGTTTGTTCTTTCTTTTCTTATTCATTTTTTATATCCTCAATCAATACTTCTTCTTGATTGGGAGTGGAGTTACCACATAGATTCTCAACCTCTTGAGTACTCATAAATGCCTCTTCAAACTTATCCAACTTAGTGTCAGTGGTTGCCATGGTTATTTCTAGATTATTAATGATAATGGTGCTATCCTTTAGTGACTTTGTCATGGGTGCAGACTTATCTACCTCTGTTTGTGTTTCAACTACATGCGATGAGTCCTGAGGACCTGTCATTGATGCATTAGTGGGATCTGCCACCTTGAATTCCTTTGAGGGTACTTGAGCTATTGGTGTAGTAGGTGGATACATGTGCCTGTTCATAAAGACCTTCTCAAAGGCTTTCTCTATTTCCTTGGAAACTAACTCAATGTTTTTATCCATTATATTCAATGTTCTTGTCTTGGTCCTGAGGTGAGGCTTCACTAGATCTAACAATAACTTTTTCTCTTCTATCTCACATAGTGGAAGGGCTTCATCTAAAATATTTTCTCTTATCCTTAGATCTTCTTTAATAGCCTATCTCTTTTGGAAGTCTAAGATATTCCATACATTATCAGGAATCATAGTCTTCAATTCTAAGACTATCTTCTTAAACTTTGACATATGTTTGACAATCATTCCATGTATCTTTGATTTGTCAATCTCACTGTATTTCTCATAGAACTTTCCTACTTGATCAATTCTGCCTTCATCAATAATTCTTGTACTTAACACACTCAGACTAGGTTTGAAACTTACTTCAGGAGGTGCTTGAGTGTTTCTTCTATTTCTTGTTACTCCCAAGGATGGATGACCAGTGCTAATATCTTTCTTCCTCTTAGGCATTTCCTTATACTCAGGAGGAGTAGTAAGGTCAATGGTTTCCTTGGGCACAGGAGGAGTAACAATAGTTTTACCCTTATGAACATCAAATTTTTCTATCTTCACCTTCTTCAACTTAGGATCATCTAATTCAGTCTTTTCTGTTGTTGTGCTCTCAATTTCCAAAGAAATCTTTTGTTCCCTTGCTTTGTCTAGGTCCGCTTGAGACACTCCATGAATTCTCAAGATCTCTAAGGTGACTTTGGCAACCTTTCTTTTAGTTACTGCACTGTTCAAGATTGCATCAACTTCTCTTGTTTTCTGTAATGCCCCACCAAGAAACCCAAGAGGACAAGACATAAACCTCTATAAAACGCAAGTAGTAAATTTCTTTTTTTAATTTTAACTAGAATAATATTCATGATTACACTTCATATTTCTAAAAGAAGAAATAATTTTCTACTACTAGAATGTAATATTTATACAACTTAAGTCTTCACGGGTCCCCTCACGTCGCTACTAAAGCAACATCATATAAACCATTTACATGCATAAGATATTCATGGAATCATGAGCTTAAAAGATCTACGTTCATTTTAATGCATCAAGTTAAATGTCCCTAACTTATTTCTTTTATTAAACATAAGTTAATCATCCAACAACATTATTCCTTTTATCAACTCATTCCATAAATTCATATTGATTTCATCTACATCTACTATCCTTTATATCACTTTTCTCTAATAATTTAGGTACGAGATTAATATTCATTAAGGTAGGCATCATCCTAGGTACTTCATTAACATGAACCAAGTATTAACATTAAAATCAAATTACTATTTTATTGCATTGTTTCATAACCATTCATTGTTAATAATTCCAATCACTAATCTATCATTTCTCAATAATTTCCTTGGATTCTTTCATAGAGTACATTATTGTTGTGATACATCATTATATATAACTATATTTAAGATTATTTCCTTTACACGTGGACAACATAAGAGGATAGGAGAAATAACATAAACATTTTCTTTTAATGCTAGTAACATGTCCAATATTCCACATTCTTTTCCCTTTCTTTTACCTAGAACTACCCATTCCCTTATGCATTGCTTTGAATTGAGATTACATCAATACTACAAGACTCCTTTTAGGAGATTAAAAATTACATGAATATAAGTACATCTCAACATATTAAAATATCCAATAAGAAATCTTCAACTGCAGATCTGGAAAGGAATATGTGCTAGGATCATCCAAAGAATCACAATCAATACCTCAATATAAATATTAACCACCCAACCACATGGAACCAATAGGCCCACTCCCCCAAGCTAGGAGATAGAACCAAAGGCCCATACAAGAGGTAACAACTAGGAAATTCCTAAGGTGGTGATAAAATTTCCCCAAAGTCACAACACAAAAGAAAAGACAAGAAGACCACAAGGACTACCAGAGGCATGATCAAATTTAGTAGAGATTCTAAGCTACAAGCTAGGTGAGTGTCATCGCATAGCCCTCACCCCTTGGGTTGTCCTAGTACTAGCCACTCTTGGCCCCGGCCCCCAAGTAGGCACATGCGGAACCGAATGCCTCTCGTACATACAAGGTCATTCAGTCATACCTACGCATAGGTACCTTCTCCCACTCCCATCCTTAGTCTTTACTAGCACTAAAGGCATGGGTGAGGCACAATTAATATTAATTAGTGTGTAATTTCTCATTCCAATAATCTCCCATTCCCAATTCATTTATTTAGGTTATCACTTGATTAAATAACTCATAGTAGGTTATCCTGGTACTAGCCACTTAGGGCCCCGACCCCTCACTATGAGCCACTCACCTAGTGTACTTAGGTTCCCTAACATACATATAAAAAGCATAAGAACATAATAGATTCATCATCAAGAATTCATATCAATTCCATAACAACATTTGATTGAGTTTAGGAAAACATATGTTGTCCCTAGTCCACTTGACAACCCTAAGCCCAATATGGCATTCAAAATGTTCCAAACATATAAGAAGACATACAAGTGATATTATAAACATATTCAAAGTATAAATAGATCCAATTAACTAAAAAAAAATTCTAATAGCCTCTGGTAACCATACGAAACCTTAAAACTTAATGATGTTCTTAAACTGAATTATTTCAAGCAAGGATTAAATGCAAAGAATAGTCATCATAGAACAGTCATCCATTTCTTCCACAAAAAAAATAATAAAGGCAATTTATTTAGTGGAGATTTAGATAACATAATTATGGACTCTCAATTTTATTTTTAGGAAGATCCAACGGTGGGAAAGAAAGTTATGACTTCTGGTTTAAAACAAAAAATTCTGGTTAGGGTTCAGACCTGCCTTTACTAAAATGGTTGTAATTTTCACAAAACATAATTAAAATTTACCAAACCAATTGGAAATGAAATATAAGACTTAGGAGAATTTCTGATATCAAATTCAGACTTTTATATGATCATATCAGCCTGTAGCATACAAATACATTTGACAGAAAATTTAGAATCAAGAATGGACAAACATAGTCTACCAAAATGTCAAAAATAAGGCATTAATTCGACCCTAAAAATAAACTCAGAGAGATACCCATTTGATATCTATGAATTTTACTTCTGGAAAATCAATTTAGTAAAACTCTAGATGCAATTTAAATTATTATAATAATAGATCTCCAAAAATGGGTTGCTAAAAACCCTAGGAAAACACATGCCAATTCTTACAAACAAAAACTCAAAACTTTAAAATAACCATAGAAATGAAAAGTAAAGATATAATAAATAATGATAATATATAAATAGATTCATAATCTATCAGAGACATAAAGTAACTAAAATATTCAATCCATACCTCATGTCCTACGAAGGTTGAATCGAAGAAGGAAGGAAACAAAAGAGAAGACAAATCCAAACTTGAGATGCATCCTTCAAACCCTATCCACTTTCAGAAATCTCCATGAAAGAAAGAAATAATTCCACAGCAAAGAACCCCTCTCTCAACTACTGAAATTCTCACAAAAATGTCTCTCTCCCAAAAGCAAAGATAACCAAAAATTCTTAAAGACATATGCTTACAAACTCTCCCTCACATCTCCAAGTTTTCTCTCCAAAATCTCCATGAAAAGTAAGGCCATCCTCTCCTCAATGCTTCAGCCCCAAAATCTCCTCTCTTCAAATGAGAAAGTAGTGCATATAAATATATTTCCAAAGGTTGAGAGGAAAAGTAACCAACTCCCAACTAACTCTTAACTAAAGGGTATTATTAAATAACTTAATATCATAGAACTATATTACTCAAATATACAATAAAAGATTATTTGTATTCATTCATACACATATGTAATATTATCCTAACATATATGCATATTCCATCATTAATTACATCAATATCTATATATATAACCTATCCTCATTATTAATAATTAACAATTGAGAATAATATACCTTGCATTATTTAATATTTAATTATTAATAATATTATACTTTACATTAATCCCAAAATATACACCATCAAAAATATCTACAATAATTAACATATAATCACATATACATTATATATATATAAATACATATATCTGTGCACCCATATATATATTTCTATATATATATATAGATTTATATTTATATAGATACATGCCAAATACCAAACTCTATAATCTATAAGATTATGAAGTAATAGATCACAATATTATTAACTATTTATAATTACTATAGGATATAATCACTGAGGTAGAATAAAATCACATGCCTCAAAATAAATCTAATAATCCATGAGGCCATACAAATCATCTATGAAACATATCAAGAAAACCATAAGATCAAACAAGGTCAACCAAAGTCAACAAGGAAAGTCAAGCCAAACTCCTGAAACACAACATAGAAAGATTAACTAAGAATCATACCAAGAAGGAGAAATAAATAAAATGAGTAAACAAATAATACAACCAAATGAATTCAAGTGGCCACAAGGCACTAACTACAACCATGCCCAACCGGGTGTGTTGGATCTAAGTTTTTGACCCAAAGGTTGACTGACAAAGAAGGAACCCTAATATTCCCAAATTGGAATAATGACAAAGGAAGACTCATGTAGGGGCCTTAGTACTATCTCCATAACAACAACCATCAAGGATTTGAGGGCATGCTCAGACCTGTGAAGCCAGGTGAAGTCGATGCCCGGTACCTGCAAGCCTGCATCACAAAGAAGAAATACATATGCACGGATATACATATAAAAGAAAACATTGCAGACAGATGACTAGGATTGATACATCGTGTGGACCTCAGCTATGTGAGTAACTATGACTTCATCCTGAATCATGAAAACACATCATGTATATATATACACTCAAAGCATGTAGCATCATCATAATGAAGGTTAGAATCTCAAGCATTGTGTTAGTCTCTTATAAATACTAATAATAAATCAACATAATCAAATCATCAAGTGAGATACAAGATTCATCCAAAGTAACCTTAATAGAAGAAAATATAAATAACCACTTATATATATCTATCAAGTACATATCATATAACATCCTAACTATGTTCATAAAGGTCTTGAAGGTACTCAATACATACACGGAGATAAATACATACAAAAATGATACCTTTAGATAGTATGTCTGATATTAGAATCATTGAGTACTAGATTATGAAATTATTATAAACAAACTATAGGAATAGATCAAACAAGTATAATGTACAACTTAAGCTATAAGAAAACATTGAAAGATCTTAATTCTTTCAAAAACACAAAACTTATATTAGAGTTAGAGGGGTATTACATTTTCTCTACATAGGTTCCCCATCTTGGCTCATTAGGGTCTTTAGGGGTTGAAAGCAATACTTTTTCATAAGCTTCTAGAATAGGCTCTTCCAGGTCATATCCTAGTGGATGAATCCACTTTTTTCTTGGTTCAACTACCTCCATGGATGTTGTGTCAGTCTCAACCATGAAGCAAATAGTATCCTTGTATTTCTCAACAATGTTCTTTGGTATCCTGTACCTCATCTATATTTTAACCCTGAATGTCTTCAACTCTAGTGTCATGTAGTCCTTCAAAGTGCTTTTAGTACATGCCTTGAGAGATATCTGTGGCATTGTGGGAATGAATTTGTCTAGATACAAATTAGATACCTTTCCAACAATATGGAAGTACATGTATATGATCAAAGACCCAAATATGAATATCTTGGTCTTATCATGCTTGATTGCTTTAATGTTAACAATTAGTTGTGCATGTAGAATCTCACACAAGTTGAACTCTCCATTTTCTTTCACAAGTCTTATGGATGCAAGAATTGTGGCTGCAAATACAATGTTCACCTTGCTGGTGTGTTGGAACTTGTAACCTAGTATCATGGACATCAATTTGATGTCATCTTACTCAATATGCTCAATGGTCACTCCATGCCTATCACTTCTTGACTTGTAGGTTTTCTCAAAAAGCTTCCTTACATCCTTGTCTACTGGAAGAACAATGCCTGTCTTAGAGAGGCCTATCATCTCATGAATTAGGTCACCAATAATTATGATCGGTACTTCACCTATCCAAAATAGGTCATCATGAATTTTTCAAACAATTAGCTAGTGCACTTTTGCACATAGGTTCTGCTAGTCTCCAAAACCTTAAGTCCAAAGGTGCATACTCTGAGAGTGAGTATACTAGCCACGCAGGGGGCTAGAGCTAAATTAGCTCCCCCTATGACCCTAAGGGCCATTCATCCAGATGTAGAGGGTGCATCCACTATGGATGCATCCAGTACATACTCATCAACCTTGTCGTTCTTTTCTTCTTACCAAATCAAGCTCGCATCCTTTGAAGCTTTCACAAAATTGACTTCTCCTTTGGGATCTAAAACTAGTTCTTCAAGATTTTTAGGGCTTTCCTGACCTTGCGTCCTTGATTTGCAAAACTTTAAGATGTTTAAAGCCTTGTTACAAGAGTGAAAAATGATTGGAGACCTTATATTCCTAGGCGCATTGACATGGGTCACCATTTTACATTGTCTAGTTGAGTGACCTTTATAGTTACATATTTGACATGTAACATTTTCAGAACTTCTTTCATTTGACTGATTTTGATTTCTTTGATTATATCGAGTCCTGTTCTTTTCACTTGTCTTTCAATTCATAGTTCTATGACCAAATTTATTGCATGAATAATAGTAACCATTGAAAGGTCTTACCTCTGTACAGTTCCTTGCTATGTGTACATGCTTGTTACATGCATAACAAGTGCATTCTACTGGCTTGCGCTCATTCTTAGGTGGTTCAATATGATCCTTAGTTTGTCTGCCAGTCTTCTTAGCATTTGAGGTGCCTTCTAGTGCTTTCATTCTTGCTCGCATGTTGTTAATCTGATTTTGTGCTTCATTGTATCCAATGCAGCTAGTATCTCCTTTAGCTCTTCTTGCATATAAGTGAGATTTTATCAAATTAGAACTGGTGTGTAATTTATCAATGTGATTCTTAGCATCTTTTAATTCAGATTCCAAGCTTTCTTTGTTGTTCCTTAGCTCCAATATTTCCATGTTTTCTTTCCTCAATTCTTCATTTAGTAGAAGGTTCTCTTTGATCTGTTCATCATAGACTTCTTGATTGTTAGGTAGTTTATCATCAAATTCTTCAAGCTATTCTTTCAAGGATGTGTTTTATTCATTCAGCTTCTTGACCATCATCCCTAGATCACTAGTAGAGCATTCTTTCAAATCCTTCCTTAGCCTTTTGATGACTAATTGAGCATCACTGAGTTTTTCCTTAAGTTCTTCAATTTATTTTTTAGATCTGTCCAGGTCTTCAAGAGAAGCTTCAAGATTTATTTTTAGATGTTTCATTTCTTCTTTGTCCATGTTCTCCTCAAGTGGTTAAACTTCTTTACAAAGGACCAGAGCATGGATACCAATTGTTAGGAATGGGAACACTGAGAGGGGGGGGGGCGTGAATCAATGTTTACTGTATTTTATCTTTTCACTTAATCTTTAAACTGAACTTAAATGCTTAAGAACTGAAATGAACATCCACATAAAAATGAAACATCAAATCAACACATAACACCAATATGGTTATGGGGAAACCCAAATAGGTAAAAACCCTGGTGGGAATTGACACCCACTAATATTTTGTACTAGTGTTTTATGATCCTTGTTAGAAGATCCTTAACCCCGTTAGGAGTTTCTTTACAATGTATTCAGTACAGTAGACCTTGTCAAGGGTCAGACCCTGTTAGAATTCTTTTACAATAAACCCTATTAGGGGTGTGGACGCACTATCCTAGAGCTCACTGCTCCAGTGGCGAAGGCTACAACCTTCTGATCTCAAATACACACTATATCTGCTGGATGAATTGTCACTATGACACTGCTTGTCTGATCAGTTCCTTTGATGCGCTAATGCTTTGAACTCTTGTAAAGCTCTAATACATCTTACAGACCCTTTTCACACTTCTTCTCTTCTTATCTCAACTCTATATCAACTTGCATACTAATTACAATGGGTGAATCTCATATTTATATGTGCATACAAAACAAATAACTAGGTTAGCCCTTTAACTGATTACATACAATGCTTCCAATTGAATTAGCTCAAGCGTGTTTACAAACAAACATATTTAAATGTCAGCAAAATAATTACAATAGGCACATAGCCTTTACAACTTTAGGATATAACCACAAATCAAAATGCTAATAGTCAACTTCTTACTCTATTCTTCTCTGGCACAAACTGGCTGTGTAACTTCAACTATCTGTAACTTTTTCATATTTGCATAGCTAATCATGCACTAATAGACTAAGCATGAATATAGTCTAACCAACTTAACTTCTAGGGAGCCTACCATAACTTGGTCATACGCATGTGCGCTGATGCTCTGAGCTTTAGGTACTCTGTACAATATCCAATCTTCAACACTTAACCGATTTCTGATCTTCTCATCAAGTGCCCTGACTCCAAACTACTATATGAATTTGTGGCCATAATGACAACACTATACTAAGTCATATACACCAATATAGCCAACTTTCCAACACTCTCATAGGGTCTGGAAGTGCTCGACATAGCCTTTGAGTAGCTGGGTGTGAGATATGAATGTGTATATTTGAGTAATGAACCTACACAGTACAAAAATGGGGCAACCTATCAGTAACTTGGTAAAAAATTAGGCTATAAGCATTCAAAATGAGAAAGTCAATACTTTATAAGGTGCATAAAAGAGAAAAGAAAACAATCATAAAAATAGAAAATTTGAAAAATTGACCTAAGGACCTAAGAAACGGCTGTTGTTTTCCATATGACAAATCAGACTAGCATCAACTATCGTACGAAAAAATACATGGTTCCATACAACACTTCATGGTCATACAACATTGTGCAAGCTCTCGCACAACATATGAGGGACCTGATGAAATGTCGTATGATAAATGGGTCCTGTTAGGCCATTTTCATGTCAATGTAAAAATCCTAAGAAAATGGCCTATTTCTGTGAAAAACCCTAAAGAAATTGTCATGACCACCTGCAAACTTGGTTTAATTTTTTATGAAGATATATTAGGTTTTATGGCTTGCTTCCTTAGCCAGAGATAATTTTTGATGTCATCAAGCTCCAATTCAGAGTGCATGTGTTCATTTGCAAAAACCAGGGAGATATTCAAATTTTAAGGTTTGAGAATTAGGTCTTTTCCATGAATGAGGGTTTCAAAAATTTTTCCTAAATCCACAAACCCTTGGCCTTTTTCTATTCCTTCATTACTTTTTCCTAGTCACTTTAGCCTTCTTTTTGCACATGTTATATTTCCTAGCCAGGTGGTTAAGCCTTTTTTTTTAGCGAATGGGCGACCGCTTTGGTCATGTAATCTCTTGATTTCGGTGGTTAGTGGCTTAACATTTAGTGACTTGGTGGGTAGTTATCTTTTTTGTAGTTGTGTAGTCTCCTATGAAATTTAGAATATTCCTTTTTGTTAAGCAACATCCCAAAACCCTTCAGTTGCATAGTCTCCTTAAGACATGGGAATATTCTCTTTTATTGATCGACTCAACGGAGGGCCTTCAGTCGAGAAGTCTCCAGATAGGTTGAAGCACTTTTTGAGAGTCAACAACTAAAATAAACATTTCCTGAGAATAACTATATTCACCCAGTCTCTGGATCCAATTTACTCTCAGTCGGGCAATCTCCAAATAAAATGGAAAAATGATAAATATTTCAGTGACTTTGAGATTACTATAGTCGTTAAGTCTCCAAATGCTATAAATTAGTGATATATCCATACTATCTCCAAATCTCCTAAAGAAGTCAAAGTCAAGGTTGAGATTGGGAGATAGTGCGACTATCACAGGATAAAGACAAAATCGATGGTCAGTGTTTAATCTCTAGATGTAACCTAGGGTAAGGAAAAGTTTCAGTGATCATCTTTGGTCGCATGATCTCCTGATTAAGCTGTCATTAAGAAAATTGTTCCACAACTATGTGAATGCCTTCAGTCACCAGTTCTCCAGTCGCACTAGGGGTTAAGTTCTTGTCAGGGTTAAAAAATAAAAAATGATATGGGTCTGGTTACCAGATTTGATGATGTGTCCACCCCTGATTGATCATAGAGGAGAGTGACATGTAAATTATCAGCGGGGCCTGACATTCAATCTTATTTTAATCTAACAGTTTTTGTATGACTCTGGGGCAAGTTTTTCCCCTTTGCAATCATGCGATCACTATCCGATCTTCCAATGTGTTAAGGTAAACTGACAGGTGGGTCCTATGCCAGATAGATCTGAGGTGCCTATTTTTGATTGGTCGAGCTAGATGGTAATGTAAAGTTTTCAGGTGGAGCCGAGATGTTCTAGATTTTAATGCACCATAGATCTTCCATGATCTGACAATTGTCGTGACTTCACATAGAAGAGATGCACGAGGTTTTATTCTTCATGATCTTGTGACAACCATTGATTTTTTACTTTAGTGAAGATCGAAGGTCATGTTTTAATGGGCTGATGAAGACTTGTTCATCGTTCTGTGATTAAATAAGGACCGCTCAATTTTCCGGGAAGGAAATAGATCAACGACCATGTTTTAAAGTTTGATTAGTTAGCCTGATAAATAATGAAACCTAAATAATTGTACATCATATGTGATTTGATTCTATCTAGGTTTTTAGGCTTTCTTGTCTGAGTTTATTTTTTGTTGTAAGGGTTTGTTAATCTTGAATTTTTTACCTAAATGATATTTTCTTGTTGCAATCCTTGTTCCTATAAGAGGATTTTCCAGATCATTTAGATGGTTGCTGAGAGCTGAGAGTTGCTGAGCTAGTAGATGCTTGCTGGTGGAAAGTTATTGACATAAGAGGCTGAAAGGCTGAATATGATTCCTCAGTCTAGACTGTAACATTTCTTGCTAATTGTATCAACACTAGGGAAAAACCTTTTGCATCTTTTGCATTATTGTCTATGGTATCTCTGCATCAGTTTGTAATAGAAGGGTTTAAGTCCACATACTTAATATAGTTTCTCATTCTTGGATCTCTCCTTTAGTTGTTCTTGATGAATTCTAAGTTATCTCACTCATTGCATTAGGTTACTTATATATATGTTTTATCTCTCAGCCTTGATATAGGATCAGGTTAAAAGTCTTTGAGTGAAGCATAAGTTCATTGGGTTCAATTAGGAAGGATATTTGTAAGTAGTGTAAGAGATGGTTAACTATGTTCATGGCTTGGATTCTCTAATGAATCTAGTAGTTGTCCATGTATTTCATGTTTTCTTTAGGTATGACACCCAATGGATAAGGCACTGATTAGAAACTAGTATCCTCAGTGGTGTTACAAGTGTGGCATGGTCATCTACATTCTGCAAGAAACCCAAATATCAATCATCACCAATCCTACCATCCCTCAAAGTCTTGAGGTCACAAGGCCATTTTGTTCCATCATAGAAATGGAGAGTCAATGAATGACCGGCTACCATTTAGTTCTTTCTTGCTATCATCTGTTATATAAATCCATTCTTGGTGTTGTATAAGATATAGTTTTTACTGGATTAGGTACACCCGTTGTAGAGCTAAAAGTGAAGAGGGTAGTCTTGTCCCTATAGTTGGTCCAGTTACCTACTGATGTCCCCATATTTGGAACTATTCCCTCCTAAAAATCATTCTTAGGTATATTGGTATCTCATGGAGTGTAAAATACTTTTCAAGAACCAATAAGAGGGTGACTCTACCAGGGAGGCCATAGTATAGAGTCAGATTGAAAAAATTTAATCATCTCACCTAGTTGTGAGTCGTGGCTCTAAGTTCTGGAGGAAATGATAAGAAAGAGAAAAAGATCTAGTTTAATCTAATGAGAAAAGTGTGAGGAAAAGCATACCATGAGATAAACAAAAACTAGAAGCATTCACCATCCAATATGAGACAATATTTTTGAAGGGGGAAAAGCATAAAAAAACCCCCGTGATATTATTATGAATGGGCCAAAAAGCCTAAGAGAGAGAGAGAAAGAAAATGAGAGCAAAATACTCATACAATGCTTCAAGAGAATGAGAATGAGAAACTATGTGTTGCTAGAGAATGCCCTTGAGAAAAGAGAAGAGAAGCATCTCTGAAGAAGAGATGAGAGGAAAGGAGTTGAATGTAACTCCCATGTGCATGTGAACCACATTCATAATGTGTGTGCCACTTGTGCTATTTCCTCTTAAGGAGGAATCTAAGAAAAAGAAAATACAAAAAATAAAATATGTCCTCGCACATGGAAGAAGAGGACAAAATAACATGTAGGGATTCTAAAGGAATCTCCTACTTACATAGGAAAATAAAATACCTTGGTTTATAATAAAACACCAAGGAAAGATTAATTCTAACACCCCCCTTTAATCTTTACTTGGGGGTTTACAATCAAAGGGTATCAAACCCATATTTTTACAATGAATTTCAAACTTTTCTCTTGGAAGAGGCTTTGTGAGGATGTCAGCAACTTGATGTTGTCCTAGGCAGAAAAGAGGAGAGACTTGCTGGTTGTGAATGTGTTCTCTAATGAAGTGATGATGCAGAGCAATGTGCTTGGATCTTGCATGGTAAACTGGATTCTTTGCTAGAGCTATTGCACTTTGGTTATCACAAAACAAAAGTGTAGGTTCCTCTTGAGGTAGACCCAAATCTGCAAGTAATCTTCTAAGCCAAAGAGCTTCTTTTGCTGCTGTAGTACAACCTTTATATTCTACTTCAGTAGAACATAGAGAAACAGATTGTTGCTTTTTACTTTTCCATGAAATTGCACCTGAACCAAGAAGAAAACAATAATCACTAGTGGATTTCCCATCATTGGGATCTCCTCCTAGATCTGAATCATTATAACCTTTAAGTCTAAAATCAGCAGTATTATCAAAATATAAAGCATACTGTGAAGTACCTTTTATGTACCTTAAGATTCTTTTTGCAGCTTTCAAATGAGTTTGTTGAGGTTTGGACATAAATCTAGAGACTAATCCAACACTAAAATAAATATCAGGTCTAGTAAGAGTTAAATAAATTAAACTTCCTACTAGCTGTCTATAATAAGTAGCATCAACATAAGGAGTCATAGTATCAACTTCTAATTTAGTGCCTAAATCACAAGGTATGGAAACAACATTAGCATTAATCAAATCAAATCTATGTAATAAATCTTGAGCATATTTAGTTTGAGAAACATAAATACCATTTTATGTTTGCCAAAATTGCATTCCTAAAAAATAATGTAAAATTCCTAAATTAGTCATTTGAAATGTGTGATTAAGTTGAAACTTAATATCTGAAATCAAAGGTGTGGAACTAGAAGTAAGAATAAGATCATCTACATATAAGATAGCAATGATAATTTCAACATCAAGATGCTTAATGTAAAGGTTAGGATCATTTTGACTTCTTTGATAACCTTGAGAAAGAAAGAAAGCATTAATCTTAGAATACCATTCCCTAGGAGATTGTTTTAAGCCATAAATTGATTTCTTAAGTTTGCACACAAGATTTTCATTACCTGTTTGAATAAAGCCTGGTGGTTGTGCCATGTAAATTTCTTCATGCAAATCTCCATTAAGAAAAGAACTTTTAACATCCATTTGGTGAATAGGCTAATGCATTTTAGCAGCTAAAGCAAGAATTACTTTGATAGTAGGCATTTTAGCTACTGGAGAAAAAGTTTCAGTATAATCTAAACCTTCAACTTGAGAAAATCCTCTAGCAACTAATCTAGCTTTATATTTAGTTATTTCATTATCAGAATTAACCTTAGTTTTATACAACCATTTACATGAAACTAAATTTTTACCTTGAGGTAAGGGAACAAGATCCCAAGTGTTATTAGCAATCAAAGTGTCATATTCTTCTTGCATAGTAGTTTGCCAATGTGGTTGAGTTTTAGCTTCATTAAAAGTTTGATGATCTTGAGAGTTCATAACTTTAGACATCAAAGCATAATTGCAGTAGTTTATTCTTCTAGGTTTAAGTCCTCCCATTCTAGTAATGTAATCATCAGTATCATTAACCAAATTTTTGAACCATTTAGGATGATGTTTTGAATTAATAGATTCACTACTAGGACAATCAGGAGTAACATTAGAACCATGAGGAGTTGAAAGAATAGTTTCATTAATGTCATTTTTTGCATTTTTAATATTTAAAGAAACAGAAACAGATTCAGTTTGAGTAGGGTTTAGAGAAGGAGGTTGGTCCTCCACAAGAACAATTTTACCTTTATCAAAATTAGAATCTTGAACTTGAGAACAGTCATGAACACCATTTTTAGCAATACATACATCTCTAGCAACATGAACTTTGTTAGATTGAGGATTGTAAACTCTATAACCTTTAATATTTTCATCATAACCAACAAAGATATGTGGTGTGGATTTAGGGTCTAGTTTTTTTCTTTTCTATTTTGGAGTATGAACATAAGCAATTGAACCAAAAATCCTTAAATGAGCTAAGTTTGGTTTTCTACCTGACCAAGCTTCTTCAGGTGTTTTATTTTTTAAAGCTTTAGTAGGAGTTCTATTAAGAAGATAAGTTGCACAAGCCATAGCTTCAGCCCAAAATTTATAATCCATATTTTTAGCATGCAAAAGACATCTAGCCATTTCAACTATAGTCCTATGCTTACGTTCTGCCACACCATTCTGTTCTGGTGTATAAGGAACAGTAAGTTCATGTTTTATACCAAATGACTTTAAGTAAGAATGAAAAGAATGATTAATATATTCAGTACCATTATCTGTTCTAAGAATTTGAATTTTGCAACCACTTTGTCTTTCCACATAAACATGAAATTCAAAAAAGGTGTCAAGCACTTGATCTTTACTATGCAGAAAATAGATCCAAGTTCTACGTGAGAAATAATTAACAAAGGTTAAAGCATACTTAGAACCTTGAATTGAAGTATGTTCCATAGGTCCTAGCAAATCACTATGAATAAGAACAAGTTTATTACTAGCACGCCAAGATGAAGCATGAGGAAAAGGTTCTCTATGCATTTTTCCACCCATAGAACCATTGTAGATAAACTTAGTAGGAGAAAATTTAGGCAATCCAAGAACCATGTTTTCCTTTTGCATTAAAGTAATGTAATCAAAATTTAAATGACCTAAGCATTCATGCCATATGTTAAAATCAATATTAGCATGCAAAGAATGTCTGGATGAAGCAAAAGAATAAAACTTAAAGAGATTATCTTGACCTAACTTTGCATTTGCAACAATATGATCAGTCTTAGGGTCAATAATATGACAATCATTTTTATGAAATTCAATCTTATATTCTTGATAGAGTTGAGGAACAGAAATCAAATTAGTTTTCAATTCAGGCACATAAAGAACATTATGCAATTTACCATTTGGAACAGACACATCTCCAATACCTTCAACTTTGCAACTATCATGATTAGCTAATTGAATTGGAATGTTAGATGTATCAGGTTCAATAAAATCAAAAATAGTTTTATTAGAAGTAACATGTTGAGATGCACCACTATCAATAATCCATTCAAGAGGTTTAATAGGATTAAAACTAACAGTAAAAGCATGACGTGTTTGAGTCCATTTGATTTTTCAACAGAATTATTCTGATTAGAGGATTGATCCCTTTGTTTCTTAAAATAGTTTTGAGTTATGTGGCCATCTTTACCACAGTAAGTGCAATGTGATCTTCTGGTGAAGTTATTAGATTGATTATTGTTAACAGAGTTTGAAGTCCTAGAGTTGTAATTATTATTAGAGTGTTGTCTAGAATTATTGTTGTTAGATTGTTGATTAGTTTGATTATTGTGATTAGTATTATTAGGTCTATTTTGAGTTTTAGAAACATAAGCCAAATCATTAACTCTAAGTATACCAAACTGAATTAATTTTGCTTCCTCTTGCCTTAACATAGTTTGAAAAATAGAATAAGTAAGTTGATTAGCTAAAGACGTAATTGCTAACTGAGAGTAAATGTTAGTAATGAATTGTTGAAACTATCGTGGTAAACATTTCCTAATTATGATGTGAATAATGCGAACATCAGATAATGTAACTTTAAGACCAGAAAGCAAAGAACGGATGGAATCAAATTTCAACAAGAAGTCATCAACAGAATTGAAATCAGAATATCTAAGGTCTTCTAACTGATCTTGAAGTTGAATCTTTCTAGCTTCATCTGCACTATCATAAGTATTCTTAAGGATATTCCAAGCCTCATGGGCTTCATCACAAGCAGAGATTAAAACATACAATTCAGGATTTAATGATATACCAATCAACCCTAATGCTTCCTCATTTTTAGCTTTCTAGGTATCCTGGTCAGCTTGAGAAGCAGTAGAGGCTAGTTTGGGGGTGGCATTAGTAACAATATCATAGAGGTGTCTAAAATGAAAAATAAATGCCATATGAACAGCCCAAGCATGATAATTAGAACTTGTTAATTTAATTTCTGGCATTAAAGTCGACATGATTACAGAAAAGAAAAAATGTACACACAAGCTTAAATAAACTGAGCACCCTAAATGGCAGATTCTGACATGCAAAGTACTTGCATGCAAAATCTGAGAGGGGTGTCGTAAAATAATACAGGTTAATTAAAAAAAGAAAGAGCAGAATTAAAATAACAAATAGAGAAGTAGGACCTGATTATAAAAAAATTAATTAACTTAACATGCAAGGTAATTTAACCGAAAGTAATGAATGATACAGATTGCTTTTAGAAAAAAGATAACTTTGAACAAAAATAAAAATAAAAATAGATTGCGGATTGATTAAATAGAATTATTTAAAATGAAAGTAAGATAAATAAACTTGCAGATTTAATCAAAGGTGAAACGATAAATTAATTAACCTGAATGAGAAAAAGATTGAATAAACACAGAAAGAATTAAGTGTGAGATTAATTTAAACCAGATTATTAAGATTATTAATTAAATAGAAGATTTGAAAAAAGGAGTGAAATGGTTAACCCCTGCAAGAAAAATGGTTAAATGACAACAGTTGAACCCCTGCAAATAATTGTGAGATCAAAAAACCTATAACGATGAGCAAAAACCTGCATGCAATAAATGTTAGAAAGAATAGATAAAAAATTAGATCTACACAATAATCCTTAATCCTGCAAAAACCAAATTTAGAAGAGACAAAAAACCTGCAAAGAAATGGATTAGAAAAATTATAATAAAAAGAATTTACAAAAGAAAGATCCTGCAAGAAAACTGGTTAGAAATTTTTTTTTAATGAACCCGAATCAAAAGATTGTACATGCAAAAGAAATCTATATGAACAAAAAAGACTAAATCTAAAAAAAATTATATTAGAATAATATTCTAAACTGAATATAAAAAACTATATAAAACTTATACAAAACTTAAT
Organism: Chamaecyparis obtusa; assembly: GCA_027943335.1. Lineage (NCBI taxonomy): Eukaryota > Viridiplantae > Streptophyta > Pinopsida > Cupressales > Cupressaceae > Chamaecyparis > Chamaecyparis obtusa. The sequence continues at coordinate 1,172,324 of BSBK01002994.1, forward strand.
AAAACTATATATAAATCTATAAAAAACTATATAAGACTATATAAAAACTATATAAAACTATAAAAAAAAACTATACGATAAACAATATAAAAACCTTTATTAATAAACAAAACTATACAAATTTATACAAAACTATATATAAAAAATTGTATAAATAAAAATATTTAAAACAACTTTATATCAACCGAATTGTAACAGAAAGGGAAAAAAAACACCTGTGAGCTCGGTACCCGTGCTTGGAGGATGAGGGCGGATGCCAAGAGGATGTACGAGGACCCCATGCAAAGAAACCCTCAAACCGGATGCGGGTCGATGCGTGAGGAAAAATGTCGCAAAGAACGGATTGAAGGTCTGATGTTCTACTAAAGATAGAAGACTGACGCTAAAAAACAAAACTTATGCTTAAACAAAGAACGCAGACGCGGATGCCGATGCACGGGAACAGACCGACGCTGAAAGACAGAGAACAAAACAAAGAACCGCGATAGAGAAAGATGAGGCAGAAAGGAGGCAATTATGAATCTGCAGCAGCCGAAGAGGGTTTCTGCGACCAGAAAAACAAAGGACGATGAAAAAGGTAGAGGGTTACTGCGACCAGAGGCCGAGGAAGAAAAAAAGGACAAAAAAAACATAGAGGAACGACAAGTGGAAGGAACAGAAGATGAAAAAAGAGATGCAGAGGGTTTCGAAAAAAGAAATCAGAACGACAATAAAAAAAGAGAACGCTGAAAAAAAGAGAACGCCAAAAAAAGAAACTGCCAAACAAAAAAATGCTAGGGGTCAAGAAACAGATATTAAAAAAATTCGGCGAAGACAGGTGGCGAACAAATAGCGAAACAAATGCTCAGAAAAAAATTAACAAACGACGGCGCCGAACGGTAAAAAATGGGTGGTGGCAGGATAGTTGGGAAACGCGTCAGCGGGGCGGTAACAAAAAATAACTAAAAAATGTTTCCGCTGCGATAGTTATAATTCTTTTTACCAAAAATGCAGATGCAGACTGACGCACTGACAACAATGATTAAAAAGGTTAAAAAAAAAGGTACACGCGGATAAGGAAAAAATAAACTTACGTGAGAGCGGGTTGGTTAACACCGCTGGAAAAAAAGAAAAGATTTAAAAAAAATGAACGATAAAATAAACGCTCAATAAAATGGATAGAAAAAATGCTTTCGCAAATAAGAAAAATGGAAAAACACTCAAAACAATGCACACAAAAAAAATGAGAATGAAAAAAAAATGCATGGAAATTTTTTTTTAAAATCAAATCCACACGTGAAAGCGGGATTAAAAGGGGGTCGGGAAGGGAGGGCGCGTGAATAGATAAAGATTAATGTTTTTTTTTTAAACTCTATTTTATAAAATGCCGAAAGTGATCTAAAAAGAAACTTTTATTAATATTTTTTATAATATATATATATTTTTCTACAACTAAAAAATTTACAAGAAGAGGATTTTTTTGATCTCAAATAAATAGAATAATAATAAGGAGAGGGGAAATTTTTTCCCAAATATTTGAAGAACAACCTGCAACACAAAGATGTTAGTAACCAAATAAAATGCTCTCAAAAGTCTCTAAATGGAGTGCTTCAAAAAATGGTAAATCCTCCACCTGTACACTCAAACAAAGATTAAACACCTGCTCTGATACCATGTAGGAAATGATAAGAAAGAGCAAAAGATCTAGTTTAATCTAATGAGCAAAGTGTGAGGAAAAGCATACCATGAGATAAACAAAAACTAGAAGCATTCACCATCCAATATGAGACAATATTTTTGAAGGGGGAAAAGCGTAAAAAAACACCCGTGATATTATTATGAATGGGCCAAAAAGCCTAAGAGAGAGAGAGAAAGAAAATGAGAGCAAAATGCTCATACAATGCTTCAAGAGAATGAGAATGAGAAACTATGTGTTGCTAGAGAATGCCCTTGAGAAAAGAGAAGAGAAGCATCTCTTAAGAAGAGATGAGAGGAAAGGAGTTGAATGTAACTCCCATGTGCATGTGAACCACATTCATAATGTGTGTGCCACTTGTGCTATTTCCTCTTAAGGAGGAATCTAAGAAAAAGAAAATACAAAAAATAAAATATGTCCTCACACATGGAAGAAGAGGACAAAATAACATGTAGGGATTCTAAAGGAATCTCCTACTTACATAGGAAAATAAAATACCTTGGTTTATAATAAAACACCAAGGAAAGATTAATTCTAACAAGTTCTCTGTTTGATAAGTGCAGTCTCTGATAAACAGTGCATAAATCATGGTGAAGTTTTGGTTGGCCGAAAGAAGATACAAAAATAAGTGCAATATTTTCCTCTTCAAGGAGGTGGCATCTCTACAAAGCAAAGAACCTGATGGAGCTATGAGAGAGCTCTAGATCTACCTTGCTTCTCAGTCAACAAGTTAAGTTTCAACCACATACTTCCAGGTATTTTAATTTCAATGTTAAGAATAATTCCCTATCAAGTGTTCAACACTAGTGTAAAGGGAAGAGTGAGATAAGATGAGTGGTTCTCATCTTGTTTCAAATCAGATGGATAACCAGGGGAAAATCCAGTCTAGGTGGCTGTGTTTTATTAAGTTGGATGGAGCTTTAAGTTATGCTCTTTGAAGATCCCCCAATTATTTTCGTAGTGAGATTATGGATATGATTCCAGTTTTTGGTGGTCAGTCTGAATCAACATTAAAGCATGTCCTAGCATTCTTCAAATTTTTTATGAAGTATCTGATTTATGAGGAGGATGTTAATATGATGTTTTTTGGGATATCCCTCAAAGGGGTTGCATCTGATTGGTATTTAAATTTACCCCAAAAGTGCATCTCTTCATTGATTGACTTTGAGTGGTTGTTCTTAGAAGAGTTTGCTGATGATGATGAATGAGATAAGTTGCAAAAGGATAGTTAGCAAGAAAATAGTACAAATAATATTCCAAAAAAGTTGATGTTTAATGCTGAAGGTATTTCTCAAGATGATAATTTTTTGTCAAAGGAATATTCATATTGTAGCAGTGAGCAGGAATCAGAACCATTGTATGCAAGATCTTCAACTTATTCAGAAATGTCTGGATCTGAAAGTCAAGATTATTTGAGTGAAGATTTTGATGAAGACACTAAGGATGAATTGGACTCCCCTTTTCTCAACAGTGATGAGATCTCTAATTTTTTGACAGCTGAATATAATAAATGTACACATCTATGTTGTCAGCAAATATTTGACCTTGTTTCATGATCCAGTTCATGAAGACATCCAAGAGGAACCAAGTTGCTCAGTGGCTGAGGAAATGCATGATGGTGAATCTGAGGATCCAAGTCCTTCTCAGCCAGGTATTTTTTTAGTAATGCAAGATGATGAATATGCTTTATTTATTGATGCATTACTAGATGAGTTTTATATTTTCTATCCATGACAAGAGGTGAATGATGTTCCATACTTCTTGAGGTATGAACATGATAATGATTGTGACTAGAAGAACATGAGTAGTGATCAGTACAATTTTATTTTTCAGCTCGTGAGTATTCACATATGTTGGCAGCAAGATGATCATGACATTTTTAGGTGTTTGATTACATATGTGGATGAAAATTAGACCTTTGATTCAGGAGAGTATTTGATTTTCTTTTGGCGGCCCGGGGCCGCCAAGTAAAGTTTCAAATCTTGTAAATATTTGTAATTTTTTTCCCTTTCTGTTGTGTGTTTCCCTTCCTTTTTTCTTGGTTCGTTTGCCAGTTTTTGAGAGGGTTCCCTATTAGTCTTTTTGTCCAATTGGTGGTCTTCTTCCTCTAGTAATCCTGAATCCTTGTCATGCCTGCAAGAGGCATGCATCCCTAGATAGAGCCACTATTAGGCCATTTTCATGTCAATGTAAAAATCCTAAGAAAATGGCCTATTTATGTGGAAAACCCTAAAGAAATTGTCATGACCACCTACAAACTTGTTTTAATTTTCAAAGAACATCTATTAGGTTTCATGGCTTGTGCCCTTAGCTAGAGATAGGTTTTGATGTCATCAAGTTCTAGTTTAAAGCACATGTGTTCATTTGCAAAAACTAGGGAGATATTCATATTTTAAGGTCTGAGAATTAGGTCTTTTCCATGAATGAGGGTTTCAAAATTTTTTCCTAAATCCACAAACCCTTGGCCTTTTTTGATTCCTTCATTACTTTTTCCTGATCACTTAAGCCTTCTCTTTGCACATGTTCTATTTTCTTGCCAGGTGGTTAAACCTTTTTGTTTAGCAAATGGGTGACTGCTTTGGTCATGTAATCTCTTGATTTCAATGGTTAGTGGCTTACCATTTAGTGACCTGGCAGGTGGTTAAATTTTCCTGTAGTTGCATAGTCTCCTATGAAATTTAGAATATTCCTTTTTGTTAAGCGACATCCTGAAACCCTTTACTCGTGTAATCTCCTTAAGGCATGGGAATATTCTCTTTTATTAAGTGACTCAGTGGAGGGCCTTTAGTCGGGAAGTCTCCAGATAGGTTGAAGCACTTTTTGAGATTCAACAACTAAAATAAAAATTTCCTGAGAATAACTATAGTCGCCTAGTCTCTGGATCCAATTTACTCTCAGTTGGGCAGTCTCCAAAAAAAATGGCGAAATGATAAATCTTTTAGTGACTTCAAACTTACTATATTCGTTAAGTCTCCAGATGCTATAAATCAATGATATATTCATACAGTCACCAGATCTGCTAAAGAAGTCAAAGTCAAGGTTGAGATTGGAAGATAGCATGACTACCGTAGGATGAAGAGAAGATCGATGGTCAACGTTTAATCTCTAGATGTAACCCAAGGTAAGGAAAAGTTTCAGTGATCATGCAATTATCTTTGGTTGCATGATCTCTTGATTAAGTTGTGGTTAAGAAAATTGTTTCATGACTATGCAAATGCCTTCAGTTTCTAGTTCGCTAGTCGCACTAGGGATTAAGTGCTTGTAAGGGTTAAAAATGAAAAATTTTATGGGTTTGGTTGCCGGATTTGATGATGTGTCCACCCCTGATTGATCACAAAGGAGAGTGACATGTAAGTTATTAGTGGGGCCCGACATTCATTCTTCTTTTAATCCAATGGTTATCATATCACCATAGGGAAATCTTTTACCCTTTACGAACATGCGATGACCATTTGATCTTCCAGTGTGTTAAGGTTAACTGACGGGTGGGTCTTGTGCCAAATAGATCCAAGGTGCCTATTTTTGATCAGTCGAGCTAGATGGTGATGTAAAGTTGTCAGGTGGGGCCGAGATGTTGCAAATTTTAATGCACCATAAATCTTCCATGATCTGACGGTTGTCGTGACTTCGCATAGTAGAGATGCATGAGGTTTTATTCTTTGTGATCTTGTGACAACCATTGGTTTTTCCTTTAGTGAAGATCAACGGTCATGTTTTAAAGGGCTGATGAAGACTTGTTGACTATTATGTGATTAAATGACGATCGCCCAATCTGTCGAGAAGGAAATAGATCAATGACCATGTTTTAAAGTTTGATTAGTTAATTATTGGAGCCCAAATTTGAATATTTTGCAGGGTTTTTGCCAGGGTTTTGAACACTGAACCATGATACGACAAAGGGGTTGTTCAGAATTGATTTCTCCAGGGTGGTTGTAGATACAAAAATGATGAAGAAGATGTAGGTAGCCACCGTGATTTGATTTTGCCACCTGAATGTGCCTAGCCGAGTAATTGCAGATGACTATTGGAGGACAGAGGTGGCTAGGGTTTGTAAATGTCAGAGATCTCTATGCTATGTACATGCAAGATCTTCAAATTAGCTTTGGCATTTATTTTTGATTTTCCTGTAGAAAGAAACATGTTCAAATTGTAATGATAGTTAGCCTGAGAAATAATGAAACCCAAATAATTGTACATCAGATTTGATCTGATTCTGTCTGGGTTTTTAGGCTTTCTTGTCTGAGTTTATTTTTTTTTGAAGTGTTAGGTAATTTTGAATTTTTTCCCTAAATGATCTTTTTCTTGTTGCAATCCTTGTTCATATAAGAGTATTTTCTAGATCATTTAGATGGCTGCTGAGAGCTGTTGGGCTAATAGCTTCTTACTAGTGGAAAATTCTTGACACAGGAGGCATAAAGGCTGGATATGATTCCTCAGTCTAGACTATAACATTTCTTGCTAATTGTATCAACACTAGGGAAAAACCTTCTACACCTTTTGCATTATTGTCTATGGTACCTCTGGATTAGTTGTGATACAAGGATTTGAGTCCACATACTTAATATAGTTTCTCATTCTTCGATCTCTCCTTTAGTTGTTCTTAATGAATTCTAAGTTTGCTGACTCATTGTATTAGGTTACTTATGTATATGTTTTATCTCTCAGACTTGATCTAGGATCAGGTTAAAAGTCTCTAATTGAAGCATAAGTTCGTTGGGTTCAATCAAGAAGATATTTTTAAGTAGTGTAAGAGATGGTTAACTATGTTCATGGCTTGGATTCTTAGATGAATCTAGTAGTTGTCCATGTATTTCATGTTTTCTTTAAGTATGATGCCCAATGGATAAGGCACCAATCAAAAACTATTATCCTTGGTGGTATTCCAAGTGTGACATGGTCGTCTACATTCTGCAAGAAACCCAAATATCAATCATAACCAATCCTACCATCCCTCAAAGTCTTGAGGTCACAAGGAAATTTTGTTCCATCATAGCAATGGAGAGTCAATGAATTACAGGTTACCATCTTTTATAAATCCAGTGTTGGTGTTGAATAAGATATAGTTTTTATTGGATTAGGTACACCCACCTTGGTTTTGTAAAGCCAGAAGTGAAGAGGGCAGTCTTGTCCCTATAGTTAGTCCAGTTACCTACTGATGTCCCCATATTTGGAACTAATCCCTCCTCAAAATCAATCTTAGGTATATTGGTATCTCATGGAGTCTAAAATCCTTTTTAGGAACCAAGAGGTCCCTCTCATACGAGTTGCACATATGTCCCACATGATACTTGACATGGACTTGAAAACTCGTATGAGTCCAAGAAGACTGTTGTATGAGTTCTCATGAAGCTAAAATTCAAAAAGTTGAAAAATGTCTAAAAAAAATCCTAGAAAGCATGAAATGAAGAAAACTTTGAATTCATAGAGAGGCGTAGAGGTCCACTTACTAGATTTCCATACTGGGGTGGTCGCGAGTATCTCTGGCTATGCTCAAATCACTGTGAGTAGACATGAACCTTCATCTTTAGTCAGAGGGCTCCACAAGGTTTCTAAACATCAATTGGTTGAAATGATTTGAAAATGGCCCTTTTGGGCCTTATATTGGTTTTTACCCAAATTTTCAAAGTGCTAGATTTTGCATGAAAATTGCACCCTTGTCTAATTTCGATGTTCTGAACCCATTTTTTGAGATGAAAATCAAAATATGAGATCGTTTACTTTGTCAAAATCATGATTTAAAATTTTTGAACCTAGGACAACTAACTGATTGCACAATTGACCTTCTTTCATTATTGAAATCCAAAATTCAACTTAACTGATTATCTAACATCAAACTATCAAAATTTCAACTTGGTCAACCATGGTCAACTCATGGTCAAACCTAGTCAAACTTGGTCTTCAAAACCACCAAACGATGCAGAATGTGTCCCCAGATGTGCATAACCACTTCTTAAATCGATTTACATGCTTCAAAAATCTCTCAACATTAAATTTCTTGTCAGATTTTGATTTTCATCCCGAAGGGGGCATGTTATTACACATCTTTAATTAAATCTGTCAATCAATTTTTCCTTCAGTAATCAAGACAACAACCACGTCTAGTTGCTGATTCATCAAAAGTCCTCATCGCTTGGGGCATATCAGATTCATCAAGATCCATATCAATTTGGTGTTCTCTCACAACTTGTAAACTGTAGTAGCTTTTCGTAACCATCGGCTCATTAGTGTTATTTCCTTGGTTCTTCGTAACTAAAGGGTTCAGATTTGACATCCTTTTTATTTCTTTGGACAATCAGGCATGGAGTCAGGATAGCCACTTCTTCATAATCATAAGGTTTAGAATTAGGTGTTTTGACACTTTTTCATAATCCCCGGTTCATCGTTGCTACTATTAACATCATATCGATTCTTTTGTCAACCAGGACTTGAATCAACATTTGCAAATCAATTAATCAGTTTCTATCTCAGAATTGGTTAATCTTTCAGGATCAGTTTCTCCATCACATAACTAAGTCCACATCATCATTAAGAATAGATTAATCTTTGAACCACTATGCTTCACACAGTAATTCAAAGAGGGACAAAATGTAATATGCCAAAAATGGGCTATAGGACCATTGACCTCCTAGATTGACAGATCAATCGAAATCAACACAAAAGTCCTAACCTAAGGCACATCTGCACATCAAATTATCAAAACCCTAATTGATTTTATCATAATTTTGCATCAGGGAATATTTCCTAAATATTCCTAATTTATCCAAATTATCTCCTAATTAATATTATTTAATTCTGACAATAGATAAAAAAATCCTATAGATAATTGATTAAATTCTTATTTAATTAATTAAATCAAGTTGTCAAATTTAATAATATAGTTTTGGAATAAAGTTTGATTTAATGATTGATTAACCCATAAATTAGTTATTTTAATTAAAAAATCAGTTAAGTTGAGAGCAACATATGTTGAAAATAATATTAATTCATAATTATCCATGCACATTCAGAAAAGTAGTTAAACTCTAAATCAATAAATCAATTCAATTTGTTATCTTTTTGAACTCAACATCTATTTCGAGTTAAAAAGTGATCTAAACTTTTGATTTGATTTAAAAAGTTGATTTTGGATGATTTTGTGAGTTAACTATTTCTAATTTCTTGATAACTCAACAATCAATCTGAGTTAATCAGGGAGAGATTTTTGGTTTTCCATGAGCTCTTAAAAATCTTAGATTTCTAAATAAACAAGGCTCGGCCCTTCACAAATGACCGCACTTTTAATTACTTGGAGAATTAAGCTCTTGCGAATAAGTGATTGTGAGATTTTTGCAATTTCAATTCATTCATAGCATTCCATAGCATTGTTAGATTATATTTTCAATTCATTTCAATCCATTTTAGATCAATTTCATATAAGTTTTTTTCATCATATTGAATAGAAAATCTAAAAATATAGATTAATCTGCATCCATAATTTCATTTCTTTCATCTTTTCAAACCCTTCGTTTAGGTGTTGCATTGTCATTGATCTCAGTCATAATTTGAGAATACCATACTCACACCTACTAGAAGGTAGTAAATCACCAGGTTAATTCTATTTATTTTTATTCCTGATTTTCTAACATATTAATCACTAATGTTTTACTGAAGTGTTGTGTTCACAGCTAGGTGCAAAATTCACACGCACAATACCCATTTCTGAGATGATGTGTCCTAACAATTTTCTCTAGGTTACCTCATAAACACATTTCTTAGGATTAAGCAAGATCCCATAACTCAGACATCTCTTTAGTACATTGCACAAATCATCAATATGATCTGCATAGTTCCTTGAGAATACTATTAAGTCATCCATGTATATGATGATACATTTATTGATAAGGCCTCTAAATGATTCATCCATTACCAGTTAAAAAGTTTCCGTAGCATTAATCAAACCAAAGGGCATGCAACAGTAAGAAAAAGTCCCCCACTTAGTGGTGAACATCATCTTCAACCTATCTTCTTGTTTCACCATGACCTAATTGTACCCAGAGTAACCATCATGAAAAGACATCATTTGAGACCCGTTTATAATTTGCAACACTTCATCAAGGGAAGGAAACATCATCAAGGGAAGGAAATAGGTAATTGTCCTTTTGAGAGGATTTTTTAAGGTTCTGGAAGTCTACACATAGTCAGACCTCTTCTCTCTTCTTCCTCACAGAACTAGGTTTGCAACCCGGGTTGAGTTTCAGATAGGAAAAATGATCTTTATGTCAAGAAAATTTTTCACTTCTTTGTGAATCACAAGTTCAATCACTAGATTAATGGGTCTTTAGCTTTGGTGAAAAGGTTTAGCATCTGGGTTTAGTGGTATGTTGTGCACAATGACAGAGGGGTCATAGTTCTTTAGATCCTCGCAGCTCCAAGCTATAAAATCCTTATATTCTGTGAGCAATTCTACCATTCATGTCTTTTCTTCATCTTTTCCAATCCTCCCAATATGAACCTCCTATTGGCACTAGGCCATCATCCCTCATAGGGTTCATGACATGGCTTAACTTCCTCCTATGTCTTCTATAAGTCTAGCGCTTGTATCAGGTATTAATAGGTCAATCTTTTGGTGCAATGACAACCACTACTAGTAACACCTCCCTAGGTTCGTGTTGGGTACCCAAATTATAAACTTTGCAATCATCACCTCCTATGGCTGGTGTCTTCCTCCTTTCATGCACATAGTCATCTTTGTAAAAAATCCTTTCTAATGCTATCATTCCTTTTAGGATGGATTTGGTCTTCAAATTCAGGATTCCTAGGCTATTGGGCTCCTCAATTTTATCCTCTTCATCAATAGCTAGTTTCTCAAAGACTCCAACACTCATAATGAATTCGAGTAATTGTTGATAATTTTGGAACACCTAGAAATTGGTGATGTTATCTCGAATAGATGGTATTGCGATGAGCTCAATATAAAACTTCTTTAATTTTGATCCCTACAAGGGTGTAAGGAACTTGCTGACACCACTAAAGAATCAATGACTATTTTTCTCCTCCTTGGGATGCTTCTTATATTGAATGCTTCAAAATCTTTAATTAAATCCCATACATGGTTCTAGTATGAGGTTAGCCTCTTATTTTTGCATGAATGTTGGGTATAGATTTATTAGATTACTATCTGGGAATCACCCTCCACAGTTAGGGCTTTGATCTTCTTCTCTTTCACCATGAGGAAACCTTGCACTAATGCCTCATATTCTGCAATGTTGTCAATACAAAAGAACTGCAACCTATAGGATGCATAGTAGGAACCACCCTGAGGGTTGATCAAATCGATTCCTTCTCCATCCCCTTGTTTGCATTTGGAGCCATCAAACCTCAATTTCCATACAAGGTGACCCCTAGGGGACCAAAGTTTGATTTGAGATTCAAATTCAATTTTTGGAATTTGAAACTCAGTATGAGGTTCAATGAGATTGTTTGGAAATATTGGGTCTTTGTAGGTAGGGATCACTTCATCTTTGGTTTCCAAAATCTCTTTTCTGGTGAGGGGTACCCATTTCATCTTCTTTTTTATCCTTTTTTCACCCCATGTCCCATGGAATGGTGGCAAGCACCCATCATCCGAAGAAATCCATTCTTGTGGAAGGTTTTCCTTTGTGGGGACTGGGGGGTCCTCATCATGAGAAGGGTTTTTATCATAGTTTTGTATTGTTTCCTCCTAGGTAGATTCATTTATTTGGGATATTTGGTTCATCACATGGGAAATGACACTTTGGCAATCATGGCACTCAAACTCTGAATGGCTAACTTGGTGCAAGTGACAATACCCTAACAACATCAATATATTTAGATCAGCCGCATGCCTAAGATGTTTCATATTCTTCATCATATTACTGATGAATTCTTTAAGAATCTCTTTAGGTATGTGAGGGTGTCCTTGTATAGGGATACCACTGAAATCACACTCTTCCTTGACATGAAACATCAAGAATCTGTTGAATTGATATACTCCCAAATCAGCATGTGAAAATAAAACTTCATTTGGAGCATTATATTCAGTGATCATTTACTTAAGTTTTGGTTCTGCGTCAATTTTGATTTGGTTTTTTAATCCCTTCCAAGGTAACCATAGTTATGTGAAGTCTGTAGAAAATCAACCTCTCACAGATCTAGTCCATTCCCTACTAGTAGCATGCCATATATTTCTAGGATATCTACTATGTGTATATCTATACAATCTTGTATCCTTGGGTCTATTGTTAGTTGTATGCAGGCATCTTTTAGGACCCAATGACCTTGACTTCTATCTTTTTGAGTTGTATCATGACCCTATTAGTTGGTTGAGGGTTCATTCACAACTTATGACATATAGACAAAGGCATGACATTGCGTGAAGCCCCTGAATCAATCAAACAATTGTACAAGTTTTTTCCAAAGATCTTGAGGCTAAGAAAGAATGGAGGCACTTCGACTTGGTCCTTAAACATGTTTGGCATGGACTTAGTAGTAGTAACATTGGATGAATTTTTCACATTACTCCATGATGTGGTTGACTTGGAATGATCCAATGATTTCAAAAGTGCCTCCCTTTGTGAGGGAAAACTTTGTAACATGTCGTACATTGACATATTAGCCTTAACGCACTTCAACTCCTCCAGTGCATTATATTTCTCAGTGGACCAAGATGGATTCATCAACATGGTAGGTTGATGTTGTGGCATCAGGATGGTTGCATCTAGAGGGGTGGGTTGCATCCCAGGAGGAATAAGATCGGTCAAGGACTCCCTTCTACTCCTAAAGCTGTAGTTGTTTCGATTGTTGTTTTGAAAAGAATGGACCTTCAAGTATTCAAGCTGAATTTTTTAATAAAAAGGAAAAAAAAATTCTTCTTCTATTGTGTCATTATCAAAACTCTTTTCAGTGGTCGGTTCATAAGAGTTAAAAACCATGGCATTCAAATGTGTCTAGGAGTTCTTAAATTTCTAATTATGCTTATTATCAACTTCACTCCTATACTCATTATCCATATGGCATACATTTTTAGCTTCCGTGAAGTTGACTTTGGCTAAACAATAAGAATTAGTGCTATGAGCATATATACTACCATTGTTGGGTCTTATTTTCCAAGGCCTATTATTTTGCTACTACCCAAATTGTCTATCTTGTGAGGTGTTACCATAGTTATTGTCACTGTTGTAATTATTGTAGTTACAGTTCTAATTTTGAGGATAATAATTTGGGGCACCGATAGTTCATTGGTAGTTTCCTTAGTTCTGAGATGGATTTAACTTCATCCTAGTGAGATCGCTGGGCAATTGAGACACCATCTTCTTCATAGAATCCAATTCACTTACCAAATTATTATCGAATTCATTTTGGACAATAGCCTTTTCTCACAAAGTGATGCCTTATGTGCATCGTATCTTGGATATGTAATGGTGAGTGGTGGGGGAGAAATATATGAAGTTGGGATTGGGTTGAGCTTTGGGTTGTGATGAGCCAGAGGCTGGTTATTGACTGTAAACAGGTGAACTATGGTAGCGTTCCCTAATGAGTACAAAGCACCATAGTTTCCACTGGCCTATGGATCTATTTATTGCATAAATGTAATGGCCTCATAATACATGTTTTCCAAGGTATCTATGTCAACTGGTGGAAAAATTTTCAAAAAAATGGATGTCAAAAGATCTAAGGCTCATAGGTATACTTGTATGGAAGCTCCAAAAGGTAATGTGTAAGGGGCTTCTAGCCTTTGATACATCTTGTGGAAGAAATGATTGAACATTTCAATTTGTTCATTATGGTCCTTCCTCACTAAGATGAATTGATGATGGAGATTGGTGGGATATGCGTACAGTTTGAATTGGTTGAGGAATTTGGTCTCAAATTCATCCCAACTAGTAATGGATCCTTGTGGAAAATTCAAGTACCAGTTATATGAAAATTCTCCCAATTCATAACGGAAAAGATGACACATAACATCCTGATGTACAATCTCTTTGCGATTGCATAGTTCTTTGAAAGCACATATGTGTTCTTTTGCTATCCTTGATTCATCATAAATGAAGCATGGACAAAACTTTTCAGGGTTCTTAGGCATCTCATGGAGTCAGCCTTATAGGTCCAATGGGAAACTTTTTTTATATGAAAAAAAGGCCATCAGAGGTGGTAACAGAACAACAACAAAAGGGGCAGTAGTATGTGGCAATGGAGGATGATTATGCAAATTCGATTGATGAGGAAAACTTTCCCTTTGTTTTTCTTTACTACTGTGAGGTCTATGAAATTCTTTGAGCTCTAGGAATTCCCCTTTGTTAGGTGATGATCTAAGGACTCACTCAAACCTTTTAGGAGAGAAAGATCCAATATTCTGGGGTTTCCCTCTTCAGGGCCCTCCTTCTAGCACCACTTTTGTTGAGCATCATTTTTACAGGAGACAACGACTAAGAAATTGGCTGAACCAATTACCATCTTGGAAGAATAATAAAATATGTCTCAAGGTTCCTTTTAGGCTAGGTCTCAACCACTTAGATATCTCAATTGAAGATAAATGTGAAACTGTTCACAAGGAGGCCTTTGTTGGTTTGATCTTGGAAAGGCTGCAAAAACAATCTTAGAACAAACAATATTTCTCTTCTTTTTTGTATTTTTTGAATATTTTGAATGAAAAAAATATAAATTTGATTTAATCTACTATGACTGATTTGTAAAGAAAGGTAAGGAGAAAGGTAACAAAAATTGAATGAAAGTTTTTGGAAATAAAACTAACAGACATAAACCAGCATTGCACTGCTTTGTGAATTAAACTACTAAGAAGATGGAGAAAACCCATAAAACATAGGTTTCAACAAATCACAACCCCAATTTTGTAGATGAAATTATCAATGGAAATAAATGTAGATGTAAGATATGTCAAAACTCAGAAAATCATGAAGCCACCCCGAACGTGCACACACATGAGACAAATTTATCTTGAGGCACCAAAGAATGATCTTCCCAATAATTTATCACAATAAGGTAATACAACAATAATAAACATCAAACTAATGAATTCACAGATCAAAATTACCATACAATCAATTAGCTCTTCGAAATAAATGAATGAGAAAACACACATTTATAAACTTCACAAAGATAGCAGAAAATCACACTATGATTGAAGCACCAATTGTATATATTGTATTGCAATAATAACCGACCTTAATTACATTGTTGATTTACAATTTATAGGGCTTCACCCCTCATTGAAAGAAATTTTGTGGCTATGGTTTCAACTGCGCATGTAACTTTGAAAAAATAAATAAGCTAAAGCTTAACTAAAATAAAACTACTCTTAAAGAAACCCTAAACAATATAGAACAGATTTAATCCATGTTCATTACAATTTTGAATCCTAAGATGCATTAAAAAATTTGAAAATCTCCTCTGGGGATTCGCCATTTTCCTGCATGTTCTTCCTTTAAAATTTGGAGTTCTTCCTATTAATCCTTATCATGGCTCCCCTTCGAGGTTCTGACTGAAAGATATCTCAAAAGCATGGAAAAATGACCCAAGACATGTGCTCAAATCTGACTAGAAATCCACTATAGAAGACCAGAAGTTCTTGGCAGTGACAACCTAGAAATTTCAAACCCCGACCTCTATTAAAAAAAAATGAACTTGAAAAAAAAAAAAAAAGTATACAACACCATGTTGAGAAAATTTTCAGACTTTGAGAGACCGAAAGGATGAAAATCTTGGAGTAAAAAATTGACTAAGTGTCAAGAAATTTCCTTCATGCAAAAATTGGCTAAGTCCAAAACCGAACACTTAGCTACTTGGGAGGATATTTGGATGTGCCTTTCGGGGATTGTCCACTATCTCCTAGACCTATTCAAAATCTTCCATTTGTATACCTCCAAGGTGTTCCTGTTGCTTTTCTCGGAAGGTGGCTAATTCATCTGCAAAAGCTTGTATCTCTTCCTCTTGAGCTAGCATCTTTTGCATTTCATCCTTTTGGTAAAATATCTGCTGGAGGTCATCTTTTGTTTTCACTCCATTGAAAATTTACATGAATTAATGTACAATATCCTTTATTGGGTGCATTATTTGGCCGTCATCATCATCATAAAGATCTAGATCCAACCCTTCGAAGAACTTATGCAATTACTCCACCCAGAGCATTCCTTGATCTATCTTTTGATTAATTCTGCTTAAACATTTCTAATAAATATTCAAGGCCCCGGTGATATCCTTGACCCATTCCTCAAAATTGTCAAGTTTTGAGCCTTCATAAATCTTTACCAAAATCTGGAATTACTTTAAGGTCATCAAGAACCTTTTTCCATTTTAAAATATGTTCCTCTAATCCCTCCTCTTCACACATCATATCCATGAATTTGGTGATCTCCCTAAGAATACCTCTAAAAGGTCTCAAAATTACCCTTAAAGTAGTCCTTGCAAACTCCTCAAAATCAAATTTCCAATTGGAACACACATGAATAAAAGAATATGAGATGTCTGTCAGCATCTCAGGAGCAACCCTTTTCTCCAAAATAGCCTATAATGAGGCCTCTAGGTTGCTAAGGTCAATGGGACCCTTAGTCTTAAGAATAAACCTCTTCATTGCCTCATTCTACTCCATCAGAGCTTTAATTTTCTCTTCATCCTCATCCATAAGCCTAGTGCATGCTTCAATCCTAAAGTAGCCAAATTTTTACTTCCCTTCCTTGTCGGCTCACCCAAGTCTACTTCTTCGATGACATAATCTTCAGGAGTGATTTCTTCCATAATGGTGTCGACTATCGAAACTACTACATGTGCTTTCCACTTGTCCCTTTGCTCTTTTATAACATATGACAAGGTTCTTGCTTAGGTACTAGATTCTCCTTGATGAAATGCTTAGCGTAGCACTGCCATATCTATGTCCTCTTCATCAGTATATATCCTCACCCTTGGTTGTATTTTCTTGGTGAACCAAGTGGTATTAAAGAAGGCATTAATGGGCTCATATGGTGCTACTAATCTTGAGGTGACCATTTCCTATTCTAGCTCTTGTTCTTCTTCTCTTTCTTCCTCCTTTTCTTCCTCTCTTACCTCTTGTTCTTGTTCTTCTTGTTCTTTTTCTTGTTCTTCTTCCCTTACCTCTTCTTTCTCCTCTCTTATATGTTCTTCTTCTCCAATCTCCTTTTCGTGATCATGCTCTCCTCATTGAGTTTTCTCAGAAGAGGGTATGGAATGAGAAGGCAGAGGAGTAGCCATTGGTAGATGAGTGGTAATTGATGGAGTTGGTTGAGAGGGAAAGGGATTCTAAATTGGGGGAAGTATGGGATTAAGAGGAGGATTCGGAGCTATCGGGGGAGTTGGCTAAGGCACAAGCATATGAATTGGTGGAGTAGGAGTAGGGAGCTAAATAGGTGGAGTTTGTAGTGAAGGTTGATCCTATGATGGAGGTGGAACCAAAACTTGTGAAGGTGGAGGAGTTAGAACTTTTGGTGGAATTGGAGCAGTGGGAAGCAAAGGAATTGGAACTTGATGATGTAGAGGAGTTGGAACTTGTGGTGGAAGTGGAGGAGTGGGAAGTAGAGGAACTGGAACTTGCTGAGGTGGAGGAGTTGGAACTTATGGTGGAAGTGGAGGTTTAGTATCCTCTTCTGAAGTAAACCCAACTAAAGACTCCTGGACTGACTCCTTCTCTAGCTAAAATAATGCTCCCTGATCTATATCCACAACTTCTTTTGCTATTCCGCGGGGTACCTATTGAGTTATTTCTTCTATAGCCTTCTCAAGAGTTGTGGCTATGAATTGTGTCAGAGGAGACACAAATATGAATGGAAGTTATTGTTCAATAGAAGGTTTTGTTCTAGGCATTTGTTGTTGTTATATTTTCTCCTTAAAACCATGAAGACATTCAAAGTCAGATATATCAAACTCATCATCTCCCAAGGCATCCCATGGATTGACCTCTTCTTCTTGGATCTCCTCATCAAGATCAATCCATACTTCTTCTTCTTGAAACTTCCTCTTTTTTAAGAAGAATCCTAATTGAGTCCTTCAATTCAAAGGCACCTCTTCCTCTTCATCCTCCTCATCTTCTTCCATTACTATTTCAAAATGGGGGGATGTAGACAATCTCTTCCTTTTGTAAACATGGTCCTTTTCTATACTATCAGGCTTGGGTCTTATTACTTTTACGCTTGGTTCCCTCTTAGGTATACTTGTATACTCTTGGCCACTAGAAGACAAAGCATCAGGTGGACCTATACTTCTTTTCATTTTGTTCCTTGATAGCTTGGTTCTAGGATTTGACCCATAAGTGATTGGATGTTCATGCCTATCTACCATTTCTACCCTCTATGGGGAAGCTCCCTTGAATTGAGGCATTAGTACCTTCTCTCCCCTTTTCTTGTTCTCCTTGAATGTTTGGGATGGATACTGCTTCATCAGCATAGGGTCTATCTTGAAAGGATGAGAAATCCATGTCATTTTTGTTGGGATGACATGGCAGGCCTTGAAGTTGATGTTATCATTCTCTTCTTTGTCTACTTCAGCATTTAAAATGGCCCTTTTATAAATTTTATCCTGGTTGTATAAGGGATCCAAAACATCCTCAGTGTCTGCATCCCATACCTTCAGTGGGATGCATAGAAGTAAGGCATCTTGTGCTAATTCTAGGCTCATCTGGTAGTAGTCATGGATCCTGACCTTGTAATCATTGGTGCAATTCATCCAATGATCTTAAAAATGAGGCTCATGTAGAAAATGCCTCCCCATAATGCAGTTATAGGTGTTGATAGGGTCAAATCTAGTCCTTATTGGATTAAAGTGTTGCAGGGGGCACTCATCCTATTAGAAAGTTGACTATACTGATGTATATGACTATGATTTAGTGTTTTCATTACAACAACAAAGTCATATGAAGTTTTAGAGTCAGCACATAACTTAGAATATTAGAAAAATGGCTAAGTATGGAAGACTGGACAGTCATGAGAGCACCAGATGAACATAGCATCAGCGCACATGCATATGATTGAGTTTTGGCATGTGCCCTTAAAAATAATCCTTTGGATATGTTAGTAAGCTACAATTAAGAATCCATGGTCAAATGTGTTGGTATGAAGAAGTTACACCGAGTTGAAGTGATATAGACAGTGAGCAGAAGAGAAGAACATAGTATGCTACTGATTGTTAGTAATTTGGTTAGCGCTTATAATATTGTTTTGTAAAGGCTATGTACCTATTGTATTTTTGTTTTAAACATGTTAATATCATTGTATGTAAACACGCTTGAGCCAATTTATTTGGAAGCGTTGTATGTAATTAGTTATAAGCTGACTTGGTGAATAGTTTTGTATGTGCATATAAATAAGACATGCACCTTTGTATTTATGTATGGTATGAGATATAGAGTTGATAGTAGTAGAGAAGAAGTATGCAAATAGTAGTTAGAATTTTTTATATCTTTACAAGAGGTTAAAGCATTAGCACACAAAAGGAACTGATAAGACAAGCAGTGTCAAAGCAATAGTTCAGCATTGGTAGATATAGTGTGTATCTGATATCTAGGAGGTTGTCACCTTCTCATTGATTAGTAAGCTCTGGCAGTGAGACACCACCCCTAATAGGGTTATTGTAAAAGACTCCTAATAGGGTTTGACCCTTAACCAAGTCACTGTACTTAATACATTGTAAGGATCAACTCCTAACGGGGATCATAATACACTGGTGTAGTTCTTAGTGGGTGTCAATTTCCATCAAGGTTTTTACCTATTTGGGTTTCCCCGTAATCATATCTGGTGTTATGTGTTATGTGTTTACTTTACTTGCATTTTTATTCAATTTAGTACTAAATAAATTGAGTTAAGGTTCAAGATATTAGAAAAACTAATAATATATAGAACACTAATTCACCTTCCCCCCTCTTAGTGTTCTCATTCCTAACAATTGGTATCAGAGATTTGGTCCTCTGAAGACAAGTTTAACCACTTGAGGAGATCATGGGTTTAGAAGAAAAGAAACATTTGAAGAAGAATCTTGAAGGAGCTCTTGAAGACTATGATAGATCTAAAAAGGAAATTGAAAAATTGAAACTAAAGGTTAGTGGTTCTCAAGTATTCATCAAGAAACTAAGAAAAGATTTGAAGGATTGCTCTAACAGTGATTTAGGGAAAATGGTCAAAAAGATAAATGAGGAAAACACATCTCTGAAGGATCAGATTGAAGATTTGGATGAAAAGATATTTAACAATCAAGAAGCCTATGAAGAATAGGTCAAATAAAACAAACAATTGGATGAAGAACTGAGGCAAGCAAACATGAAAATCTTGGATTTAGAGAACATCAAAAAGAAAGTGGAATCCGAATTGACTGAAGCATAGAATCATATTGATAAATTGCACACAACAAAAGATCTAAAAGAGTCATAGTTTTATGCACATAAGATTAAAGGAGATACCTCTAGTATTGGACTCAATGACATACAAAATCAAATCAATGATATGCAAGGAAGAATGAAAGCACCAGAAGAAACTACAAAAGCCAAGAAGACTGAAGATCATACTAAAGCTAAAGAAGAAGCATCTAAATATGAGCGCAAGCCAGTAAACAAAACTTGTTTAGCCTGTAACAAGCATGGTCACATAGCAAGATATTGTAATGAGGTAAGACCTTTCAATGGTTACTGTTATTCATGCAATAAGTTTCGTCATAGAGCTATGAATTGTAGATCAAATCAAAGAAATTAGACTCAAAAAAATTAGAGAAGTCATCCATAGCAAAATGTTAGAAGTCCTTAGAACATTACATGTCATATATGTAATTATAATGGTCACACAACTAGACAATGCAAAATGGTAAATCACATCAATGCACTGAGGAATATAAGGCCTCCAGTTATTTGTCACTCTTGTAAAAAGGCTAGACATATGATTGTGAAGCCGTCTGCATGGCAATTTTTGTATAAGTATAGAGTGCTTTTATGAAAGCGATATGTATTTTGACTATGAAGATGAAGAAAGGTTGTGAATCTAAGAGCAGAGATTAGATACGAGATCAGTAAGAGATAGAGCTATAACTAGAACTATCTAAGCAAGATAAGTGCTTGTATTGTTCACATTTTGGAGAACCAGGTGCTTTGTATACCCCTAACAAGGTTTTGTAATCCTTTAACAATGAAATATACTATGTAATCATCAGCCCCTAACATGGCTAGATCTCCTAACAGGAATACAATATTTTAGTGCATAGTTGTGGGTACCATCCCCACCAGGGTTTTCCCTTGGCCGGGGTTTCCTCAAGAACAAATCATGGATGAGTTATGTATTATGTTTTATTATTCTTTTAATTTCAATAGTGTTATGGTTTATTTATAATTATTTAAAATGTAAATCAAAGTTCAGTAATACTGATTCACCCCCCTCTCAGTATTACCTAATTCTAACAATTGGTATCAGAGAAATTGGCCCCTAGAGAGAAAGCCTAATAGCTTAGGGGAGATCAGAATGGATTCAGAAAGTTTGCGAGAGAGCTTTGAAGAAGCACTTGAAGATCTAGACAAAGAGAAGGATGAGAATGGTATACTAAAATTCAAATTGAGAAGAGCAAAAGGTTTCATCAGGAAACTAAAGGAACAACTGGAAGCTTCAAAAAATTAGAAACATGATCTTATGGACAAGATCTAAGAAGATTCAGACAATGATACATCATATCAAGTGAATAGGCTGGAGAAATAAAAAGACGAGATCAATCTTTTGATGATAAAAGAGATTCAACAAGAAAAGGATGCTACGAACAATGTTGAAGAATCACTAAAAGTAGAAAATGAGCATATAGGACTAATGAAGATTGAACTTGACCACTACAAAGATAAATATCAGGAATTGGAGGAGTACAATCATATCATTAAAGGTGAACTCACTCAAGACAAATTACACATTTAGAAGTTGCACATGAGCAATGACAAAATTGATGAGCAAAGAGGAAGACAAAATCCTAAAGGAGACATGACTGGAGTTGGATTCAATGATGTAGAAAGTTGTAAAACCAATGAAGAAGCAAGTGGAGAAAATAATAAAGAAAGATCTACACATGAAGAAAGACCTACTCATGAAAAACCTAAAGAACAATTCAGACCTTTCAGAGGTAGATGCTTTGGATGTAACCAATTTGGACACATGAAAAGAGATTGCAGAAGTAAAGGTACCTCTAAACCCTTTACCAACTACTATTTTAACTGTTATGAGTATGGACAGAAGAAAGTAGATTGCTGAAAACTAGATAAGTCTAGGTACAAGAAAGATTATGTTAGAGAAGAATCAGTAGCCAAGATCACATGTCAAAAATGAAACAACTTTGGACACACTATAAGGTATTGTAAACTACAAGTAAATCAGGATAGAAGGAGACCTCCTAAATGTTAAAAATGCAACAACCTTGGATACATTGCAAAGTTTTGCAGATATAATGGAGAGGACAACAGAAGAGGACCAAGAAGATCTAGTGAACCAAGAGGACCACCTCTTGTAGTTATAAGAAATAATGTTGGTGATAGTGGTAAGAGTCTTAATGAATATATGAGTGAATTTAAGAACCAATTCAAGAAATCAGAGAGCAAGGAGGATGAAAAGATATGGAAGGTGAAAGTTTTAAACAAGGCATCAGTTTAGGGAGAGATAGTTGATGATAATGTGTCTTTGCATGATGAGTTCTTTGAGGCATTGACCTAGAAGGTCACATGGCCTAAAGGAGAGAGTTGGATGCATAGAAAAAAATATATCTAGCCCCTTTATATGTGGAGTAAGCTCATGCAAGATTAGGTATGATGTGTGCAGACACTGTGGAGTCTATAGATGAGAGTGAAACACTAGGAGATTCATTTTGTGTGTTCACAATTTTATGTTGACTGGACGAGATGCAAAGTTGAGCTACTTGTGTTTAATGCACTCACTCAACTTGAAAAGGATAAAAGGGTTTGAAAGATATCATTTCTACACCATTTGATTATCAACGACTAAGGAGAGCATAGTTGTGAAGTATTTCAATGATCTAGCAGAGAGATCTTGTGATCACATGAAGCAAAGTGTCAGATTCAAGCATGCTTAAGGTATTTAGACCTATAATCATAGAGAAATTATGGATGCACCAATAGTTTATGATGTCATGGATAGACCTAGGTACAAATTCAAGAGACATCCATTCACGTCTTGTGAGGATGATCTAGAAGGAGCGTTTTCACAAACCCTCGTAGGCAAGTTGCATGTAGAAGACATTAGGGAATACATACATTGCAAGTATGAAATCATTGGAGATGTAAAAATTTACAATGAACTGGATAGTATGATATAAGAAGATGGATCCATGGTAGAAGAATTCAAACACCTACAAAATCAATCCATCATTAAGCTAACCCTACTCACAAAATTCACAGAAGTTGAATGGTTTAAAATCATCCTTAGTAGAGTACATGATAAATTTGCTTGGATTAGAGAACAACTAGTAAAGATTTGTGAAACAAATGATTCATGAGATTATAGGCCTTGATAATGAAGGAGCCCTACCTGTATCAGAAAAGAATTTGAGGAAACAGGCAGAAACCCTAACCTATTCCAAGTGGGATAAGAGGGCAATGACAATCAATGAAATCTTTTAGAAATATGTTAGGTTGGTAGCAATGTTATTGGGTTACAAGTTATTTTATAGTAGCAGACCAAACTCTATATCAGTTGGAGTTGTTGTGATGGCATATAGAATGGTGAAGGAAAATAAGAAATATAACCTATGCGATGTACTTTCACAATAGTTCCTTGAAAATGTCAAAGTGATAAAGAAAGATAGGAATACAAAATTTAGGTTTGGGTCCTTGTTAGTCCATATTTACATCCACATCATTCACAAGTTTCCTGGCATGCACCCTAGGGCATGGAAAGTAGATGTACCTAATGGGATTTAGATTTTAGAGAGCTATAGGAGACAAGACAAAAATTGGGTTGATGGTGAACTATTTTCCATGACAAAAATGTTACAAAGGAAAATGAAGGAAAGATTTAGAATACTTGAGAATATTGTTGAGAAGTATGAGGACACTATCTATTTCATGGTTGAAACTGATTGTGTTTGTTTTGAGGTAGTGTAACCAATGATGAAATGGTGTTATCCCATGGGATATGAAGTAAGTGTTGAGGTTTTAACCATGTAAGTAGAGCATATACTAGCAGAAAAGATAGACCCTGCACAAGCAAGATGGGGAACATACAAAGAGAAATATGAAAAAGTCAAAGAAGAGCAAGAAAAGGTAACGAGGAAAAGGAAAATTAGTAAAATTGTGGAGGATATCACTGTAAAGTAGGAATCACTAAAAAGAAGTTGATAGACATGATAAATAAGATGGAAGCATCCTCAAGCATAGTCATTGATACTTTTGTTGCTTCAGAAGTAGAAAAGAGAGTAACTCCTACTATTGATATTGTTGACTTATCAGCTTCACAAGAGGAGGTAGTATAAGAAGTTATGCTTGAGATCATTCCTAGAAGATCCACAAGATATAGAAAGTAGGACAGTCCTAAGGAGAAAAAGGTAGAAGTAAAGAGGAAGAAGAAAGAGGAAAAGG
Source organism: Chamaecyparis obtusa (assembly GCA_027943335.1). Taxonomy (NCBI): domain Eukaryota; kingdom Viridiplantae; phylum Streptophyta; class Pinopsida; order Cupressales; family Cupressaceae; genus Chamaecyparis; species Chamaecyparis obtusa. Next base: position 1,196,563 of record BSBK01002994.1, read on the forward strand.
TTCATGAGAAAAAAAAAGAAAAAGTAGCACCAAGGGATCCACAAACCTTGTGGAAACCTGACCTTAATTCACTATAGAAAAGAGTGATTAAAGATGGAAACCTAAAAAATAGTGGATAGGTATTATGAGAAATATGATTATGAGAATCAGTCACTCATTGAAGATACTATCATTGAGTATCTCTAAGTTTTCAAGAAAAACTTGTTAGAAATTGAAGGGAGTATCCCTAAGGAATTGTATAGCAAACTAGAAATCAGGAAGCAGTTGCCACAATCAGAAGATGAAAACATAAGGAATAAAGCTATTGAGGACATGTTACCTATTGCCTCAATACAAGAAAGGGAGAGGATTATAAATGCAATGAAACCCTTGATAAGGACTGTTGGTTCCTCAAACCGGACTTTATGCTTTCATAAGAAACCAATACATCTAAAGTTTTTAAGGATGGGTTAGCTCCAAATATAAAGCTCTAAGATGACTGGACCAACTATAGGGACAAGATTTCCCTGTGCACTTCTGGATTTGCAAAACCAAGGAGGGTGCTCCTAATCTAGTAAAACCAATCTTATTTCACTAATCACTGACTAGATTTAAATATAACAGATGGATGGTAAGAAAATACTAAATGAGAACCACTCATTCATTAGTTCTCCATTACCATAAGATGAGGTAGAACACGTAGGTCACAATACTTCACAGATTTTTGATAAATTTGTATCAAATTTTTGGAGTACAGTAGAACCTTATCAAGCATTGAGTTCTATAAAATAGCTTCACTGCTAGCCAATGCCTTAACCATTGGGAAATATCTTCACTGCAAAATTGAGATACATAGAGAAATATATTTAACTTTGATGATCTTTATCCTTTGAAAATGCTATCACCCTATGGTGGATTTTATGAAAGGACTCTTGAATTCAAACTATTTACTGGTATCCTTATGCAAACTTCAAAGAATCAATGCTATATCTAAAGCTTATTTAATTTGATCATAGATCAAACCTGAAGAATATCAACACATAACTCAAACGAAGAACACATATAGGAGAGATGTAAACCTTGGATTTTATTCAAAATGCTATATCATCATGTATACACAAAGTGCTTTAAAATGCAAACTATCTGGATATTTAACTAAACCAACAATATTTTCTATTATGAAAACTTGGCCTAATACAGTCTACTATATCCTAGACTGAGAGAAAAGTCATCAGTCCATGTTCTGAAACTAAGTAGAATACTAAGCCTACATCTCCTACCCAGCCCATAGAGCACTTGGGACCAATTCTGAGAAAAAATACAGAGAATTAGGAACCCTTACAATAATGAAAAGATTTCATATATATCCCTCAGGAAAAGACCTAAAAGATATTTCTACCATGACACCTATTACTTCCAGAAAAATCAACTCTGCAAACAACCTCTTTTCCCACCAAAATCTAACCTTAGAGACAAAAACACTTACTACTCTTTCTTGCTTGCTCAAAATTGATTCTAACCACTGCCATTCAATCCGTTGTTTTCCACCATTTCCAATGATATATTACACTTATATATTCTAACAAAAATTGAACCTCCAAGAAACATTTTCATTCTCCTATTCCATGAGCTACTGACATTTTTAAAATTTGATTTTATGCACATAGTTAAACTTTACCAATTTGTTTTAAATCTTTCTGCACATTTGAATTTGATCAGGCTGATATGTGCCATGTGGTGCCATCAGATTGGTCTTGCAGACCACATCATCCCTACCTCATCAGGCTGATCGCCACATCACCAGTCGTGCCACTTGTCACTCTCTGATTGACTCATGTCTCTGACTGGGCATCCACCTATAACCTCATTTCCACCTCATCAGGCTACCACATGTTAGCCTATTGCATGATCACAAGGGTTGAATTCTTCCCTTGCGGTCATGCGACCATCGTCAGATCACTAGGTGCGTATCTCAAGGTCACCAGACCTACCATCTTGCTATTGTGTCACCACACTGCGCCATGTGTCACTACCTCATTGGCTCGTTGCTCAATCTGGGCATCTAAACTGCACCTCTCACCATGTTAATAGAGTTGCCATGTGTTTCCTTGTCACATGATCACAAGGGCCAATTTCCCTCCTTGTAGTCATTCGATAACAGTCAAATTGGCAAGCATCTCAAGGCACTAGCAGACCTGCACACTGCACACTCTATCAAAATTATCTTACCTGCATGGGACCTACCTGCCACATCATTGTCTTACTCATCACCAGCTAGGTGCCTCTGCCACTTGCGTGCGAGCAGGCCTCCATTCTAAGCGTCCATACTCGAACAACAATGTATTGTGCCTTAGGCTATTTGAATAACAATTTGCCCCATTTCACTACCAATATGGGATAATTTTTCCTTGGATTTATAATGTATTACCTTTCAAAACATCCTCCTTGTGATGTGCAGCCAGTTGACTAGGCCCACAAAAATCTTCCACTCCACACACCCTACTTTCTCTTCACTTTACTTACTTACCAAGCATTCTTGTTTTTAAATGCTTCTGGTACCTTAAGCTAGATAGATGTGGGATTAAAACACCATAGAAAAACCTAGCATTGAGCTGCTCCTTATCCATGTGCACAACCCATGTTTTCTTTGTTTGGGCCTTTGGTAATGTGCATGCATGGTGCTATACACAAAACCCCTTGGCTAGTGCATGCACAACACCATCATACCTATGGTGCGCTACCCATCCAAAATGTGTGCACACTACACAAATTGGTGTGTATAGTAACAAAATGGTTCACAAGGGCTTGTTTGCACCATGCCCCAAAGAGGGAAACATCTCCTTCAAAGATTGCACACATGCCAACCACTTCCTTGGTGCGTGAGTGTGTGTAGTCTTATATTTCTCCATGCCTGTAGACTTAGTGCATAAGTTTTTGTATGCAATGTGCTTTTAAGAAAAAAACACCTCCCCTGATTTGGTACGTGACTTGTTTGATGCTCACAACATGATAAAGGAAAATGTGCAACATCCCATCCAAATGGCACACACAGTGCCTAGTTCCACCATTTTTGACTTGTAATCCTTGCATCTACTCTCAACCTTTGCTTTATTTGAGAGATACTTGAGACTTGGAAAGACGAAATGCAAAGCAGGTAAGGAATTCAGTTTGAATGCCTCCCATTCAACCTTGGTTAGTTTCTCTTCATGATCTTGAATGAATGGATGAACCTCCACCTTCCACCTCTCTATCATTGCCATTGCATTTTTGTTTGAAATCCTTCCCTTCCCGTCCATCACACAAACACATGATAAAAGAGAATTCCTAGTGAAAGATATTATTTTATCCTATATCAACCATGGATTTGGTACCACTGGCCATGGAAAATTTGTAGCCACTCCCTCAAACTCCTCCTATGATATGTGATACTCAGGAATTGGAACCCAAACAAGTTCGGCCACATAATTATGGCTGTCTTGCATCTTCAAATACATTTCTTACACTATCATTTTCTTTGATTTTACTAACGCTAGTATCCATTTTCTCATGTGCTAGTGCCTTCTATTTTGCTTACGCTGGCCTTCTTTGGTGATGGTGGTCTGGGCGCATTTGGGACAGTCTCTGCGAATGGATGAAAAGCTTTCACGTATCTTTCAAGCCCCCTACAACATGGACAATTGGGATGGTTCCATATCACATGGTATAAAGATGGTTCAGACCACATGGCTAAATTATTGAAGGCATTAGTAAAATGTCAGACCCTGCTGTTATGCGATGAGCTATCCTTACTAAGAAGTCCACCCAACCATGAACTTTATCCCTGTACCGACCCTCAAATGAGAATAATATCTCCTCTAAGTTAGTTCTTCCTATACCTAGCATCACTAACTGCAGATCTTGTTCAACCATCCAAGGCATAACCTTTGCAATAATATCTACACCCTTCTGATGGTCTAAATGGCCAATGAAGCCTATCAATGTCACAACATACTGCACAGGCAAACTGAGCTCTTTTTGCAATGCATCTTTACATGCAAGCTTGCTAGTTTGAAGTGTTTCAATAGAATAATTGACAGCCATCATTCTTGAGGTGGGCATCTAAACAACAAAACTCCCTCATTGAAGTCATGAACAATGACCACACCAACCATTTTGAGATTAAAAACAAGAGAAAGCATTCTAGACTAATTTTTTCTTTTGAAAGAATATGTCCAAGCTCCTTATTTAAGAAATGTACACTTATCCATTTTCGTATGTCCTCTTCACCTTTCAAATTTATTCCCATCATCGGAACAGACACTCCCACTGATGCAAATAAAATTTTATTTGTGAATGGGTCCATGATTTTTCCTCAAGAAAACAATCCGTTGATGGTAATATATTTCCCTCCAAGGTATCAGAAGTCAGATTCCAGAATAATGCTCTTTAAAATGATGAGGTAGGCTGGACCCCAAGAAGGTCCGGTTTAAAATTTTTTTGAACTCAAACACCTGAACCCAAAAAACATCACCACGACAACTGATGCTTGCAACCAGGTCCAATCTAGATAATTGGATACTTTAAACAAAACTTTAATTTCTATTACTTCACCAGTCACCAAAATTTAAATAAAACACCCTCAGTTGCACCTTCAAAAGCCTAATCATAACTTATCATCGGATGTTGAGAACTAGAAAACAAAAAATTTATAGTATAGAGATTTACCCTATCAGACGGCCTTGCCTAAAGATGAACGAGCCAAGAGATTTTAAAACTTGAAAATGCTTGTTCAAAAATGCTCTGCAAACACATACTGAAAACATTGCAAATTGCCTCAGAATGAGACGATTTAAAAAAAAAATCAAATGATGAGCTAAGGGCATGCCATTAGGAGCATAATTTTACTTCCATCATTGTAGTGTGCCCGTCAAAGGGGAACTTCTCAAAAGATTTGATCATAAAGATGCGACTGAACAAACATGGCCACTCAGAAAACTGAAACTTCTCATATTGCAAAATCACTTAAGTCCCCTCCTGAATTGGCGTTAAAAACTCACCCACTAAGATTTTTCAGGAACTGGAAATTTGGGCATTGATTCATCCCCATACAAGGTATATGGATCCATAATCAGTTCACCCAAAAGATCAAGTGGTCGATTATAATCAAATGCCAAAGTCAGCACATTAGAAATATTCAAGACTAAAACAATGAAATATGCATAAAATGGGTTTAGAAAGGGCCTCAGAAAGTGATCAAATGGATTGGCAGAGACCCCAAAATCCTCAAGAAAGTACACTTCTACGTCTATAGTATGGAAAAAATTTCAATTTTACTGGACCTTGAACCGGGTGAAAATTAGGAAGCTTCAAAGTAGGCTACTCAGAAAATTGGGCAATGCACTTTGGAAAAACTTAACAATCTGCAAATGAAATGCTATGGAAAATAGGTCAAATGGGCACGTGGGGGCTTGAAAATTGGTATGGACACTCTTTCTCATGCCTAAATCATGATGCAACAAACCTCACATTATGACAATCAACCGGACAATAACTGCACTCATCTGAAGTAGGCTTCTCAGTGAAAATTTGGATAGACACTTAAATGCAGATTTTTGGAAACACCTTTAAACAACCACTTCAAAAACCTATCATATCCAAAGAATAGGACCTCAAACCTATTACATATGTCAAATTATAGGTGATTAACACCCTATGCAAGTGACACATCATGAAAATCAATAGGTCCCCTTATCCATGCACTCAAACTACGCTTCCTTGTGACGACTTTCAAAGCACTAGTCTGACACTTGGAGAAAATTTCAAAATATGAAGTAAAAAATACAACTCAGATTTTTGAGCTCCAACAAGGGAAAAGGCCAAACTAGTAAAAATAATGGCTAGGAAATATGATGAGGTGATTGAGGACACTTAGAAGGCATTAGAACAGATTCTAATGAGTGATATGCCAGAGAAGACATCACCTCCCAAGGTCGCCAAGCCTACATCTTTGGGTTTCAGAGAAAGTTCCAAAGCAGTGGATGAAAGTGTACAAGACAACATGCAACCAAATTTATTTGTCTCTGGTGTGCCTATGACCCTTGACACTTCGTATGATGGAAGTGATCCATTTATGGATAATTTAGATAGTGCAATGGAAGTTGGAGAACAAGAATAGATAGAGGAAGAGAAAACATAGGAGAAAGTACAGGAGAAGGAAATACAATAGGAATAAAATAAGGAAGAAGAGAATAGGATAAGAAAAATGGTTGAGGTTAAATTGGACACCTCTTTATTGCTGACAAGTATGGCCAAACCAAGAATTTTTGATGTAGACAGTATGGATGAGGATGAGCTTATGAGGCTATCCTTCATGGCCTTCACCAAGGCTAAAGAAAGGTCAGTACAGAAAGGGGAGAAAATACTAAAGGCAATGGCTAGGGATGTTGAAACAGTAAACAAGCTACTTCCCTCACTGATTATCTTTCAAGAAAAGGATGAAGCTGAAAATTTTGGTACAGTATTGGATATATTTCATAGTCACTTTGACTCATTGCTAAAAACTACAAAAGACAAGGCAGAGAGAAATTTTTTGGAGAAGAAGTTGAGAGAATTTTTTGAGTCCATATCATAGGACTTAAACATTCTCAATGCTACTACTATTAAGGCCAAGAGTTGTGGAGCACAAGGCAGGAAAATTTACAGCTATTTCATAAATCCTTCCATGTATGTAAATAACATTCAAGATATTATAGCCAAGGATAGGGCTACTCTTGATAGTCTGATGGATAGATGTGAATCATCATCACTGACTGTAGGAAAAATAAATAAAGAGACATCCAAGCTTTTAGACAAGATCAGTGTACTGGAAATAGAGAAAGGGAGAGTTGTAGACAGATTTGGCTTGCTAAGAAGCCTACTGACCCCTAAGCTCTCAATGCTCGAGACTCATCTTTTAGAGATGGAAAAGGTTGTAGGATCAATGACCTTGTCTACACATACTAAGCTTAAGGCAGTGGAGACCACATCATATGCACTGAATGGATTGATCCATGTCAATGAGCTATTGATAAAGTCATGGGTTGAGGAAGTAAAGACCTTGGAAAACTCCTTCCAAGATGTCTTAAAAATGGTGAGTAAGAACTAAATATTTTTGTGCTTAAGTTTTTGAAATTTTTTAATGAACCTTTTCCATTGATATCAAAGGGAGAGGAAGAGAAAGAGGAAAAATGTAAAGAGTTAAAGGAACAAAAGAAAAATAGTAAGAAGAAGAAAAAGATGTATGAAAAAAAAAAGTAGAAAAGAGAAAATGAAAAGAAGTGAGTTGTATTTTGACACTTAGTCATTTTTCTAAGTGTTTCCATCAATGCCAAAGGGAGAGATTGTTGGAAAGTGGTGTTGTGGAGCACTAGGGATTGCTTAAGGTTTGTCATTCATGGAAACACTTATGCTAGAGTGATTACATGATGAGAGGTTCAATACTGGAGTCACAGTCATGAAAATGACTAAGTCCAGAGTCAGGGTAATAAGGTACAGTGTTATGGTTCTAGTTAGTGATGGAAATTTTTGGGGTATTATGGCCTACGAAGTTAGTAGAAGGTATTTTTGGATATGTATATGCTTCAGTTAAGAGTACATAAGTTTTGGTGATCAGATCAGTGAGATTCAGTGATTTGAAGGTATGCGAAGATAAAGATTCAATATAACAGGGCATATGAGAAGTTGTGAAGATTAAGGCAAGGTAGCAGTTATGGTAACATGCTAAGTCAGGTGAATGTAGTATATTTCTAACACTTGGGTAATATATGATTGTTGAATTCATACTTACCCATTACATAATTGATTATTATGTTTTGTATGATATTTGTGAAGTTGACTGCATGGAAATTTTTGTATAAGTAAAGAGTGCTTTTATGAAAATGATATGTATTGTGATTATGATGATGAAGCAAGGTTGCAAATTTGAGAGTAGAGATCAGATGTGAGATCAGTAAGAGACAGAGCTATAACTAGAACTATCTAAGAAAGATAAGTTCTTGTATTGTTCACATTTTGGAGAACTCCTTGTAATAGTTTTTTATTGTAAGAGTTGTTTTCTCACCACCTTTAACGAGGTGCTTTGTATACCGCTAATAGGGTTTTGTAATAATTTAAAAAGAAAATGTACTATGTAATCATTGGCTCCTAACAGGGCTAGATCTCCTAACAGGGATACAATATTTTAGTGCATAGTTGTGGGTACCATCCCCATCGGGGTTTTCCCTTGACTAGGGTTTCCTTGAGAAAAAATCATGGTTTCATGAGTTATGTGTTATGTTTTATTGTTCTTTTCATTTCAGAAGTGTTATGGTTTATTTATAATTGGTTAAAGTTTAAATCAAAGTTTATTAATACTGATTCACCCCCCCTCTCAGTATTACCTAATCCTAACAACATCAAGATTCTAAGATCATACAAAACCACACATTTTTCTCCTAGATGGGAGACAAGGACATTTTATTTTCCAACATTTCCATGATGCCAAAAATGCCAGACTATAAATCCAACTATAAAACCTTCTCTAAATGGAGGAAAACTAGAGATAAAATATCCTAGAGATTTCAACCAAAGGTGGTGAATAAAAATGTTACCTCTAGAAAGACACCAAATAGCCTCTTGAACACTTAGATGACTATAAAGTCATGATATTTAGAGGTTGTTAATCCTAAAGAGGTAGTTGTAACAAATCCTAGAGAGTATAATAATCTTTCACCTAGATCAATTTGCATGATCAAATAGTTGAGGAAAGGACCAACCAACATATCTCTATGGGATATTTTGGCCATTCCAAAATAGAATATGTTTCTCTAAGAGGATCTTGAGGGAAGGGGAAAGGTGAATTGAGAGGATTTGTCCAAAGAAAAGGAGAAAGAAGAGACAAAGATTTCTCTTGATAATGCTATCACTAATTAGCCTTCAATTTTTTTAAATGATAAGAAGTTCTTGGAGGAAGAGGTAAGTTGATACCTTTCTTTTTAAACTTAATTTTATAAGAAAATTATTGCATAATTATATGATAGAGTCTAGAGATAGTGAAATAATTATGCCCAAGTAAATTGTGAATACAACAAACCTACAATACAAGCCTATATGAAGAAGTGTCATTTATCTATATAGAAACAAGGTCCAAGCCATATGACTCATTAAGGAGTTGTTGCTCACATTCTTTGCCTATCCAAATGTCTTAGTCTTGCAAGAAGTTATAGTTGTTGATATTCCCCCAGTATTTAGTTTATGTCTATCAAGATATTTTATTGCCAAAATAAGAAAATAGTTCTCTTTATATTAGTCCCATCTAATCCTGCACAAAAACTATGGCTCTAAAGTAAAATAATTTTCTAAGCTAATGCATTTTTTGCATGTCAACGATGAGCTCATCACAAACTTCAAACCTACCCATACCTCCTTAACTAAAAAGGATATGTGTACCATTGATTTATTAGAAGATGAAAAGGTGACTGGTAATATGAGTAGCAAGGAAGAAGTCCTATTCAACCAATTTTATGATTTTGATCATTTTGATAACTTTCACACTACTACCCTTGGTACCTACACCATTTTTGATAAAGACTAGGTTATACCCCAAGTCATCAAAAAATTTGCAAGTTCCAATTAGGTACAAGATGGATCAAAATTATGGTCCTTACACTTTGATGGTACCAGGAATAAAGTAGGCTCAAGAACTCTGATTTGCATCACATCCCTAAAAAGAGAGAAATTCGTACATGCCTTTCATTTTCAATTTTCTTATACTAATAATGAAGCAGAGTACAAGAGGATAGTCCAAGGACTAAGTATTGTAGACACCTAAAAATCTTTTAGAAAGTAAAAGTATTTTTATTTTCTGAAAAACCCCTGATGACATCATCATTAATTAATTAATTTATTTTTATGCCATTAAATCCTCCTATTTTAATTAGACACATTTAATTAAAGAATCCCTCTCCAAATAATTTAAATTAAATTTGAGTGATTTTTCTCCTATTTATTAATCATTAATTGATAAATAAAGTCACATTCCCTAAATAAATGAAATATTTATTTAAAGCCTTAAAACCCTAGAATCTTCTAGACTGTCCTAGACTTCATAATCTTTGCTAAACCTATTTAGGAGATGTTTCCTACATTTCTTAGCCTAATCCAAGTCTCTTTGACTTTTGGTAAAACCCTTCCATTAATGAGCCTTACAGACTCATTAATATCCTCTTACACACTCTTTAAGGCTTCTTACTGTGTGTGTGAAAATTGTACTTGATCTGTAGACACAACACTTTAGTAAAACATTAGAGGTTAGCTATAATCAAAATCATGCAAAATTGAAAACTATCTAACCAAGCGATTTACTGCCTTCTAATAGGTGCGAGATTGATAATCTCAGGTTGTAATCGAGATCAGTGACCTAGACGACACCTAAATGAAGGATTTGAATGCAATTGATCTAGATATGAGATTGAATGCAATTAGGCTATTTTTTTTTTGGATTTTATGATGCAATAAGGAATGAAAACTTGATATGAATCTATGCTAGATGAAATTGATATGCTATGAATGCTATTGAAAATTGATATGCAATGCTAATCTAACAATGATATGTAATATGAATGCTAAAATAAGATTGATCTCACAAAGATGTCGATTCACAAGAGCTTTGATTCTTCAATTCCAATTCTCCAGTGTGATTGTGCAAAAACATGAGATTCTTGGATGCAAATTTGAGAGATGAATTATGAAGAGCTGAGCCTTGTTTTTATAGAAATCCAGGGCTTTGGAGGTGCATAGGAAAAAAAGCCATAAATCACTCAAATAACTCAGGTTGATTTTTGAGTTATTTTTAAATAAAGGATAATTAACTCACAAAAACATGCAAAAGCTAAGTTTTAACTCAAAATAGAGTTTAGCTTTAATTGATAATTGATAGTTGTCTACTTTTATGATTGTGCATGTTTTAATTATGAATTAATTTAATAATAAAGTGATTTATTTCCAACTTAACTGCTTTTAAAAATAAAACAATTGATTTATGGGTTAATCAATTATTTAATCAAACTTTTATTAAAAACTATATTATTAAATAATGACAACTTGCTTTAATTAATTAAATAAGAATTTGATCAATTATTCATATGGTATTAGATTTATTGTCAAAATTAAATAATACAATTAATAATAGATAGAATTAAATTTAATTACACAATTAAGTGGCAAATATTAAATCTAATTAATTAAATATGAAAATATTCAATTAATCAAACTTTAGGATAAATGTGATTTATTACCAAATAATTATAAAATTAAAGATAATTATGATGATTAGGAATATTACTAGGAATATTCTCCGATGCAGAATTTAAGATAATCAATTATGATTCGATGATGTGCAGATGGCCTTAGATTAGGACTTTGATGTCGATTTCATTCGAATTGAAGATATAGGAGATTAATGAACTTATAGCCCATTTTTTGGGTATTACATTTTGCCCCTCTTTGAATTACTGTGTGAAGCGCAGTGGTTCAAAGAAAGTCTGTGTTTGATAGAGATATGAAACTGATGTTTGAAATTGATAATTGATATGAGACAGAAGCTGATTGATATTGATTTGATATGAAGATAATAGGTCCTGAATGACCAAAGATAATGTTCACTATAACAGCAAATGAACCAAGGATTGTGAAAGAGTGTCAAAATGCCTGATTCCAAACCTTAGGATTGCAAAGAAGTGAGTGACCGGTTCTAGACTCGATTGTCTTAGCAGAACTAGCAGGTATCACATCCAAACCCTTCAGTTGTCGAAGAACCAAGGAAAGAACACTATGATCTGATGGTTGCAAAAACTGATACAGTTTACAAGATTAGGAGAATACCAGATTGATATGGATCTTGATGAATCTGATCTACCCCAAGTGATGATAGATTTGCCCCGAGTGATGAGGACTTTTGATGAATCAACGACTAGACATGATTGTTTGTCTTGATCACTGATGAAAGATATTGATAGACTTGATCGATAGAATTTGATTTACAAACTTTGAATGATGTGCAATACCATGCCCCCTTCGGGATTAAAATTGAAATCTGACAAGAAAAGTCAGCGTTGATAGTTTAGAAGCATGTTAATTGATTTGAGAAGTGGTTAAACACGTCTGAGAATGCATTCTGCATCGTTTGGAGGTCCTGGAGACCAAATTTGACTAGGTTTGACCATGAGTTTGACCATGGTTGACCAAGTTGAAAATTTGATAGTTTGATGAAAGCTAATCAGTTAAGTTGAATACTAGATTTTTGTGATAATTGAAGGTTGATTATGCAAGTAGTGAATAAGATAAATGATCTCAGATTTCAATTTTGATCCCGAAAAGGATTCTACTTGCTATTTCATTGGAGGAACCTTCGTGTGAGATTTAGCTCTTGTTAGATTTGAAGAGACAAGTGGAGAATTGTTTAAGCATTGAAGTTCATTTAGTCATTGTGAGATCATGCAAAGATAAAAAATGCAAAGAAGCATGCAATATGAAATGCAACCTAAGACCTAGGACCTAGTCACTGATCATATGTTGATTTGTTATCATCATTGAACTTTTAGGTAACCGGATAAATCAATACAATGCCCACTAGCTATGAAACCATAGACATATGAATATCGATTTGTATGTGCAAGAATCAATACAACACCCACTAGTCAAACAACCATGGACGTATAAATATTCATTTTATTTTTGGAATGTCAGATTAGATATAAGTACCAAGGCACAAATGCCAGGATGACCTAAATATCATGTCCATTTTGATATAGCAATTTGTATAAGCATCAAAACACAAACGTCATGATGACCTGAATACACCTTGCATTAAAAACACATCAAACAGCTAAGAGATTATTCTAAATCCAATGTGAATTACCCGTAGTGACCCTTTATCGTTCACATCCTTAGGCAAGATCGCGTTCCATAGTAGGAGAAAGAACTTACTCAAAAAGATAATAGTTAGATCAAACTTCCTTGAATTGTCTGGGTATCAATGGTCGAGGTATGCATGGCTATCCAATTCAAGATAGAGGCTCTTACAGTCGGACACCATTTCAATCCAAAATTTCCAAAGTTGTTAGATTTTCACATACAAGAAGAAAACAAAGAAAAGATTATGCCCCCAGTCATCACTCTCTAAATCCTATAAAGGACATCATCGAAGAGCTCGAAGGGACACAATATGCAAAAATCTCAATGCGAATCAATAAGCATACAAGGAGATAAAAGCATGTAAAAAGCATAGATTGTTTTAAGTTGAGTTTTGATGTTTGATTGCATTGTTGTAGATGCAAAATCCTTTCTGGAGACAAGACAGACTTGATTGACTCAAATGAAGCTTCAAAGGACTCTGAGTGGATATGACACATCTAAGATACATTGGAGACTATAAGATATGACATTGATTGCCCCCAAGTTTGAACATTGATACGATACAGATGCTTGAGCTGGTTGGTGTACCGATCGACTTTATTGAAAACTGGAAATGTTGAAACAAACCGGGAGATATGTACAAACTAAAGCAAGACTTAAAGCTAGGAAAGACCAAGATTGTGTCGATAGATGGAGCGTTTTGAACAAGTGGCACCCATTTGCCAGGTTTTCACCATCTTGGCAGAGATTCTATTTTTGCTACCAAGGCGCCTGTTTCCAGGTTTTCACCAAGGCACTTTTTTTTCTTTTTCATTTTTTTGTATTTTTCATTTTTTTGATTTTTTTGTACTTTTGATATTTTTTGATTTTTTTTTGTGAATCATCAAGGCGCCTAGTGCTAGGTTTTCACCAAGATGTTCATTTTTTTAGGACTTTTTCCAATTTTAAAGATTTTTTCAGGACATTTACCAAGCACTGAATTCCTTAGGCATAGAATTTCTTCAGATGGAGAACGTTGATTGGTTCTCGGAGCTGTTCTCCTTCAGTCATTGAGAGTTGATAGGCACCAGAGCCAAAAGTAGCAGTGATAACAAAGGGACCCAGCCAATTGGGTTTGAACTTCCCCTTGCGTTCTTGATGTGGTTGATTTTTAGGATTTTCTCTTGACACTAGATCACCAACCTGAAATTCTCTGTGTCTGACTTTCTTGTTGTAGCCTCTAGACATTCTTTTCTGATACACCCTGAGATGATCATACGCTACTTGCCTGTGCTCATCTAGTAATTCAAGTTCTTGTAACCTAGACACTTTGTGGTCTTCATCAGTGACAAGTCCATGCATTCTGATTTTGAGTGATGGGATTTCAACCTCAATAGGTAGTACCGCTTCAGACCCATAAACTAAAGCAAAAGGTGTAGCCCCAGTAGGTGTTCTGATACTTGTTCTGAAACTCATTCTGATACTTGTTCTGATACTAGCTTTGATACTGATTCTGATACTGGTTCTGATACTTGTTCTGATACTTGGTTCTGATACTAGTTCTGGTACTTGGTTCTGATACTAGTTCTGATACTGGTTCTGATACTTGTTTTGATACTTGGTTCTGATACTAGTTCTGATACTGGTTCTGATACTTTTTTTGATACTTGTTTTGATACTTGATATACTTAATAGCATCTTTTTCCATTGCAAACTCCCAAGCAAGATCATATCATGCAGTCCCAATGTCTAGCAAGGTGGAGAACAAGAGGGATTGGCAAGCTGGTGGAAGAGATGGAAGACAAGAGAATGAAGGAGAATGAAGGGAAGAAATCATCAAGGGAAAACTCCTCAAGAATACTCAGGCTAGGGAAAAAATGTCATGTAAAGCACATTTGGACAAGCAATGAAAGGTTAGTATAGGATAAGTCACAAAATCATAATGCAAGAGCAGGAAAGGATGCAATCCAAAGGAGGAGACATGTCAAGAGGCGTCATAGCATCATGTTTTACTCTTTCTTTCTTTTTTTATTAGATCAAGACCAAAGGGGAAAAGGATAGTGATAGGCAAAAATGAATGGAGGAAGATGGATATGAAGGCTAAACATGGAAGCAATAAAAACAAGGTCATCATAAGATAGCTCACAAAATAGCCAAATGTTCGTGTATAGATCAACATTGTCAAGATCAAAGAGAGAAGATAGAATGGATGAAATATGTAGAAGAACTACGCATGATGCCTGATTGCCAGGTTTTCATCATGGTACTTATCCAAGGTGCCACAAGGGAGTGGTTTTCACCATAGGATGAATTTATTTCTCTTTACTTTTGCTACCAAGGTGCCTGTTTGCAAGTTTTCACCAAGGCACATTTTCAATTTTATTTATTTTTTTCATTTCTTTTTTGGAAGAAGGCAAACTTTTTAGATAATGCTCCTTGAAAGGATAAACCATGATATGCCAAAGATTCAAAATGACACGCTCAAAGATGCTGATAGGGAAAGGGAGATGAAAGAGAAAAATGGAGGATAAGGTTTTATGTAAAGTGAGTGAGGTTGGAAGATAGGAGGAATAGGCAAGTGAGGAAAAAGGATAGGAGGTAGAAGGATAATGCATGGAAGGATTGTGAAAGGGTAGATGGAAAGGAAGGCAAGTTCAACATCAACACATACCTTGAAGGGTGGTGAGAGAATGGAGGAATCATGAATGAAGGAATACGTGAAGGAATATGGCGAATGGATAGCAGAGGTTGTGGTTTAGGCACATGAAATGGAAGAATATTTTTGGAGGGAGATGAAGTGGAAGCCTTTGGAAGCTTGAATGTCAATTTCACTTTTTTCTCAACACCAGACTCTTTCAAGAGAGACTTTGGAATCCATATAGCCGTAGGCTTTTTATTTCTTTTTGATGATCTAGAGAGAATATCTTCAATGATGGATTTTGGAACCCATACTTGTCTTGTAGTTTTTTTCTTAGATATCTCTTTTGACTTTATGCCTCCGTGTCGATTAGAGGAGACATGGTGATCTTCTTTTTTTGATGGATTCTTGCATTGCTTCTTTTTCTTGTATTGAACATTCAAGTTACTTCCAAAAGACTTGGGATTTGTGGAAGAGGGAGGATATGACTGGTTTAGATGGGTGGGTGGATGAAAAGGATTCAAGGGTATGCATCTATGTTGATCTTGAGGAAAGATGGGAGATGGAGGTATGTGAGGACCCAAGATGTATGGTGAATCAGGAGAGTTAGGAGGGGAAAGTGAAGGGACATAAGGACCCAAGATGGAAGGAAGGCATGACGCCCTTAGTAGTGGTGGAAGAGGTCCAAGGATGGAAGTGGAAGATGCAAAAGGATAATCAATAAGTTCATCAGCATCTATATGACAACCAAGGATATCAACATCTTTAGAGTGAGCATTAGAATTTTCAATAGAATCATGGACACCTTGAATATGAGCACCTTCTTTGATAGGATTGTTCAAAGCTTGCAAAGACTTAGGAAGAGTAGAAAGTGGAAGTGAACATGGAGTGGTAGAACAAGAAGATGAAAGACTTTGATCTTGACAAGGATCTTCGGATAGCATAAGCACATAATTTTTCTCTTGTTTTTCAATAGGCTTAACATTGGAAGGAACACCATTTTTACCAACCTTAATGGAAGTATCATCTTTGGAAAGTGCAAGCGTAGTAAGGTTATTTTGATTGTCAATAAGCTCAACAGTGTAAGTAGTAGCTTGATCTTGCTTAGGTGAAGACTTAAGACATGGTGGAATGCATGAAAAAGGGGGTACAGGATCAAAAGAACCCTGAGGTGGATAAGAGACATCGTGAAAAGGAGTGGATGACATGGAGGGTTCTTGATCTTGATCTTTCTTTATGTTCTTTTCTTCATCATTTTTAGAGTCCTCTTGACATGGAGCCACTTCTAAGGACAAGGAAGCATGTTGGGATTGTATGGATGACTTTGGAAGAGATGGTGGAGGACTAGCTGAAGTAGGGATTATAGCATATGAAGGCTTAGGCTCTTTAGGTTTATCATTATTGAAAGTCTTTGCAGCCAAGTGAAGGTTAGTTTGATTTTCTTTAAGAGGTAGCCCTGGAGGATAACTATAGGGAACCACATGAAAAGTATCAAGGCTTGTGTCGAATGAAGGTTCTATGAAAGATTTGAAAGACTCGGAAGCTTTAAGAAATGTACGGGTATTGGAGGAAGTAGGGGATGGAAGGGAACCATCACCAGACAAAGGTTCAGCATTAACATGATCTTTCTTGAGAGTGTAATCTTTATTTTCAGCTGGAGAGTTCTTAGAGGAGAGATCCTTATAGTATTGACGTTTCAAGCTAGCACGATGTATTTTATAGTCCTCAGCAGTAGTAGATGGATCATAATCAAGGTATTGTCCACAAAAGCCATCAAAGTCTCTTTCAAAATCAGAATCATATGGATCACCATCATGATCTATCCAATGTGATGGCCCATTTGTAGTAAGCAAGAATGAACGATGAGGAGGACTCTTAGGAACAGAGGTGTCATGGGTATCATTACATTGTCTATCGTCATAGTCATCATAGTCTCCAAAGCTAGATGTGTCACTCTCTGTGGAAGAGGTATCATATTGCTCAAATTTTTTCTGGGGGTATGGTGACATGTACAAGTCTTTATCAAATGGAAAAGAGTATAGAGGTTCCTTTTCTTTCTCAAGTTTGTCAAGCTGGACTTGCATAGCTTGCAGCTGCTTCATCATAGCGGTGATCAAAATTTCTTCCTCATGTGTACTGATTCTTTGAGACATGTGTACTAATTTTCAATAGCTACTGATTTGTTCTTGACACAATGATATTTTTGACAGATTCTGGAACTAGGCTGGAAACATTGGATATCTTGCAATTTGACAATTTCTGACAACTCTCAAATTTTTCCAAATGACACTCTGCAGACTTGTACGACACTGGGTAGTCCATGAAATGAAAGTTGCTAAACTCGTACGATAGTTGGGTAGCAATGAAACAATAGTTGACAAAACTCGTACGACAGTTGCTAATAGGGTTTTGACTTTCTTGAATTTGCTGGTTTGAAAACTCTTACGACACTGGGTTCTCAATCATATGACAGATGGGCAATACTGAAACAACACTTGACAAAACTCGTACGACTTTTGACTTCTTGAAATGACTTTTGACTCTAGAAAGATTTTACGTCAATTTTTCCAAAATTTAAGGTCTTCAGTTTTGGATTGTTTGCAAATTGTACTGTCCAGATTTTGAAGGTTATACCAGATTTGATCATTTTTAATAGCCAAGTAGATAAACAAGCACATAGAATAGCAAGCAAGTGATTCCAAGCACGTTTGAAAATAATGAACAAGGGCAAAAGAAACCTTGCGCATGAACAATCAAGTGACCAAATTGTGCTAATCCCTAAGAGTACTAATTGTGTATGTTCTGAAAAGTTTTGCAATAACACACATATACCTGAAAGTGAAAAATTGGCCTCTCTAGGGTTTTTAGTAATGGTTTGACTCTGCAACTTTTATGATTCAAAGAGATGAACTCCAATCTTGACGCACCAGGGTTTTGACATAGTCTGAGAACTTAATCTTCAAGAGCTACTAGGGAGATCTGACAACCCAACAATACTCGTGGAGATTTCTTCCATAAGGACATTTATATAGCGGTTGTCACTACCATGGCAAAAATGGCTATTACTACTTGAGGTTCCGTCAACGCAGTTTGCCCTGTGAAGGGATTGTCCACTACGGTTAACCCTCTCTAAAGGTGACTCATAGATTTATACCACAAGGGGACTTGGCTCCAGATCCAAATTTTTTGACACCTTTTCACTTTTAACCCAAACAAAGCAAGCAGATTAATCCGACACGCTAAGACAAAGTTTTGTTCCACCAAGGTCTGTGATATCAACTCCACGTGATCTATCAAGCTCTCTGGGGAGAGAATGTATCAATCAATAAGAGAAGATGCACTAACCAATTTTGATTCACGAAAGCTCATGATATCAACCCCACGTGATCTATCAACCTCTCCGGAGAGAGAATGTGTCGATCAATAAGAGAAGACTCACTAACCAAGTTGAATGTGAAACACACTAAGTATCCTCCCTACCTACAAGGATTCCATCATCAAGCAAGGATTTCACTAGGAATCCAATCTCTCAAGAATCATGAATAGTGTTCATAGGGCCTAATTACTATGTGAGCACAGATGTATGTTCTGAAAGCAAATCTACCAAAAGCATCCAAAAAGTAGAAAGAGGAACACTTAATGCTTAAAGCAAATATGAGATGAGTCCACAAGGTGGAACACTTAACACCTCACACAAGCTGAAAATAAGTCCACAACTTAGAAAACAAGTGAGTTCCTAAAAGCACAAAAGGGTTTCCAAGTGGAACACTTAACGCTTCTGTCCTGTTGACCCCTCCCCTTTATGGCGCTGAGATTGCAACCACGGGGTGGAAATCAGGGGCCGACGGATTAGCGAGTCCAATAACCCAAGATAGAAATCAAGATCAATCACAAGTATTCTAGGACTACTTAATGAATCCTTAAGGGGTCACAACCTAGTATCAATTATGCAAGTGTGTAGAAATAGATCAAAAGCATGAAAAGATGCACACAAGCTTGACACGTGAGAGATTTATTTTAAGTCCAAATTGAAATGTCATTAGATGAAGGAGAATACCTAGGATCCTTGCAACATGCTTAGTAGATTTTACCTGATTTTTAGCAATTTTTGTTGAGCTTTACTATGCAAGCAAGCTACAAACTCTCCAACAAGCCAACAAGCAAACAAGATATGCAAGGTATATTCAACTTATGAAAACCCTAGGGTTAGATCTAAAAATCAATTTTTAGGAGCAATAATAATCAAAAATTAATCCAAATGAAAACTCATATCATGCATTGAATCATATAAAAAATAAGTGCATACCCATCACAAAATTTTAATTCTTTTGCACTGCATTTGACCTAGTCAACAAGATCTGATTTTTTTATATGATTTTGGCCACAAAAATAGAAATTTAGAATAGAGACCCCTACTAAAAAATAGAGAGCTTTCCAAAAATGCAAAAATTTTAGAAAAATCTCTTCATTTGTGCCCTAGAGACCCATTTTATCAAAATAGACCAATTTTTGTAAATTGACTATTTGAGCTACTAAATTGCATCCAAATTTAAAATACAAAGAATAGACCCCCTATATAATTTGAAGAGCTTTCCGAAAATATAAAAATTTTCAAAAAAATATTCTGATTTGCACCAAAAATTAATTTTTTATGAAAAATTGAAAAAAAATTATTAAAAATTTAAAACATTTCAGAAAATTCTGAATTTTTTATCGAAGCTTCTTTGACATGTCACCAATTTGAAAAACTAATTTCAGACCAAAAATCCAAGCCGTTTGGGAGATAAAATTAAATCTTTGAAACTTTAGGGTTTTAGCTCCCCAAAAAAATCAAAACCAGCATGCAAAGGTGGGTTGCCCCACGGTGGGTGCTAGAAATGTGTGTGTGAAAATTGTACCTGATCTATAGACACAACACTTTAGTAAAACATTAGAGGTTAGCTATAATCAAAATCGTGCAAAATTGAAAACTATCTAACCAAGCGATTTACTGCCTTCTAATAGGTGCGAGATTGATGTTCTCAGGTTGTAATCGAGATCAGTGACCTAGATGACACCTAAATGAAGGATTTGAATGCAATTGATCTAGATATGAGATTGAATGCAATTAGGCTATTTTTTTTTTGGATTTTATGATGCAATAAGGAATGAAAACTTGATATGAATCTATGCTAGATGAAATTGATATGCTATGAATGCTATTGAAAATTGATATGCAATGCTAATCTAACAATGATATGCAATATGAATGCTAAAATAAGATTGATCTCACAAAGATGTCGATTCACAAGAGCTTTGATTCTTCAATTCCAATTCTCCAGCGTGATTGTGCAAAAACATGAGATGCTTGGATGCAAATTTGAGAGATGAATTATGAAGAGCTGAGCCTTGTTTTTATAGAAATCCAGGGCTTTGGAGGTGCATGGGAAAAAAAGCCATAAATCACTCAAATAACTCAGGTTGATTTTTGAGTTATTTTTAAATAAAGGATAATTAACTCACAAAAACATGCAAAAGCTAAGTTTTAACTCAAAATAGAGTTTAGCTTTAATTGATAATTGATAGTTGTCTTCTTTTATGATTGTGCATGTTTTAATTATGAATTAATTTAATAATAAAGTGATTTATTTCCAACTTAACTGCTTTTAAAAATAAAACAATTGATTTATGGGTTAATCAATTATTTAATCAAACTTTTATTAAAAATTATACTATTAAATAATGACAACTTGCTTTAATTAATTAAATAAGAATTTAATCAATTATTCATATGATATTAGATTTATTGTCAAAATTAAATAATACAATTAATAATAGATAGAATTAAATTTAATTACACAATTAAGAACACCAATTCACATCTTTTACATTGAGTAGTGTTATAATGTTAGATTAATCCTAGATCTTAAGCTCTTTTCATGTATGCTGGATTAACTCATTTTTCATGCTTTCTAACACATCTTAGAATAAGCTTAATGGATTGAAATTAGTTTTATTCAATATTTTCTAATCATTTTTGCATCATATCACATCTCATTTGGTCTAAAATAAACTCTAGAACAAGCATTCATAGCTTAATCTACATTTCATCATCATTAGGATTCTTAAGGCCTTAGGGGCAAAATGGGTGTCCTATACCTGATTTTGTGCCACTATGGGATTCTTATGGTCCCTAATCCATCCTAATATTTCCTAATCATCATTAGGGAATTTATCCAAGTGATTTGAGAGCACACCCACATCCCTTAAGTGAGAGAAAATCAAACGGTGACAAGGTGCTCTCATTTTAGCTCTATATGAATGTCCTTGTGAATAGTAATTTTATATATGTTAGGAATATGTTGTTAAAATTTTAATAACTGATGTTTGAATGTCTACGTGTGTTTCGAAGAGGTTAGGTTCTCTCTACACACATTTTGGCATGCTCAATGGGACCCTACATGCCTTCTAAACTACATTTTTTAATGTTTTCCTAACAAAAAACTCATGTTTTCAGAAATGTCATCTTGTTCTTGGTGAATAATCTTATGATTAAACTCATTGGTTTACTTAATCATACGATAAAAGGCCTAGACTTGTACTCGGGTCACCCACTACTTGTATAGGAGATTTCTAGGCTTTTTAGGCCTCTTTTTGGCTCTTTGGGCCTGTTTGCTCGTGGCAGGAGTCAAAGTGACTCATACTGGCCCTACCCATCACACATATGAGTAAAGGCATTAAAATACCCTACCTTGTTTACTCGTATGGGAAACAGGGGGCATGTGTAAGGCCTTAATCAGGGTTTTAGTTGGTTTTTTAGGTTTTTGAGGCCTTTCTAGGGCTTTTTAGCCCTAAATTTTTAGTTTTTGACCCCATCTTTTGTAGGTACTCTAAAAATAAAGTAAAAAATCAAGAAAACCTAAAGCCTTAAGGATCATCAACTTCTTTGATAAAGTAAGAACTTCAATCTTTCATTTGGTTTCTTAAAACAAACTTCAAATGCACTCTTGAATGCCTTAAAGGAAAATCTACAAATCTTGTTCCTAATCATGTCCTAATCAATCTAAACCAACTCAAATTGTACCTAATCAGTCTTAAAACACTCAAAATAACTTCTAAGGTATTTCAATTGGATAAAAAGAACCTTTATGCTTTCAAAATCTAGGATTTTTTATATCTTCATGCAAAGCTAGGAACACTTCACTTTTTGGTGCATAAAAAGAACCTCAAATATACATATCACTTCAAAATAAATCCTAAGAAATCCTAAGTGCATCCTAATTGGTTCTCATTCAAAATAAATGCATCAATAAAATCTAAAATGAACTTCATTTTCAAAATCTCAAAGTTCTTTTAAGTTTCATGCAAGCTAGGAGCAAATCTGCACTTCTTTTCTAAAAGGGTTCCTAAACATTCCTAATTCATTCCTAAAGAATTGATACATGTAAAAAAGTTGTCTTGTTGTAAAATGTTGAATTTTTTCTAAATTTTCATGCATCAAACCACTCTAGGAACACTTCTTTTTAGGTATAAAACTAAAAATCCAAAGCACAAAATCTTGAATGCCTCTAAAAGAAAATCAAAGTAAAAATAAAAAATGCATGTTTCTTTGAATCAACAAGCACAAAATATTGAATGTCCTAAGTTGAAAACAAAAGAATTTTATTTTATTTTTATTTCAAAGCTCAAATCAGGATCCTAAAAGCAACACCAAATCTTGAATGCAAATGCTAAAATATTTGCACAAATCTATTTTCAAAGGATTTCTTGTTTTCAAAAGAAAAAATCAAAATTTAAACACATGTGTTTGCAAACTCATTAATCAATTTGGGAAAGAAAAAATTCTTGATGTGTCCTTAAAAGTTTACCATTTTTCTACAAAATCCTCTTAAATAAGTGACGTAAAAAGATTGAACTTAAACAAGCTCACTTGTTTTACTTCTAGAGAAACCTGTCCAAAGAGAAAAGAACTTCCTCTTTTGAGAACAACTTCAAACTAGTACTTCCCTAATTGGTATAGAAATAAAGCACTGAGAAAACTCTCCCTTCATCCCCTCAAGCTCGGGCGATGCATGTTGATGCTAGCCCAAGGTAGGTGAATATCCCTACTATTTCGGCATGGTTAACTAGGCTCTTAAGTGAGTCACATGTGTACAAACCAAATGGCAGGACTCCACAGATCAACTACAAACTTGATAAATTAGAAGCTACCCGATCTATATCCCGAAGGTATCAAAATATTTGTGCAAGGACCGATCTCTGTGGTTTCTCGGATCACCTTAAGACACTCACAATATGTATCCCTCTTTTGGGGTATCAAGCTATGGGAAAAGATTCTAATTCTCACCTTCCTTTAGGTACTTCTGTTTGAAGTGTTTTCTAAGTTCAAACTTAGTGCAAGCATTTGTCAAAACATACACTCTCTTCAGGAAAGCTATCATTTTTAGTGGTCAATCATTTCTTGTATCCCACAAGGTTTCCTTGTCTCTTGTCAAGATTTTTTTCAGAGTGTCTATTGTCAAGTTAGTCCTTTTCCATTGAGACATCACAAAATTGAGCGAAAAATCTTCAAACAAATCGTGTAACAAATCTTTCAAAAATTAGATATCCAAAATCTTCAAAAACAAATCCCAAAATCTCCCCAAGGTATGTTTGATTTGATCCAACATAAGATATGAAAGCTCCCTAATCCCCGTGTTTATCAAGAAAACAAGATTGTAGAAAGAGATTGAAAAGATCATCAGCCTATCCTAAAAGCACTCAAAGCAGAAGAGAAGTATCAAGAGAAACTAGACAACATAGGATATAATGCTAGAGTGAAGCAGTTTGCAACCCAATTCCATGTTAATCGGCGCTATGTCCATATCGAGAGAGAAGACTAGCTTGGGCCATCACATATCCATTCCCTCTTTACAATCCTATAGTCCTATCTCGACATCCCTTCATCCTAGCTCATCCTTAGTCTTATCTTTGCATCACCATCCATCCTTAGTTACATCCCTAGTCATTCATAATTGCATCCTTACATTCTTTATCATCTTCCTAGTTGCATCATAAATCATTCATTTCGGCTGCATCTAGGTCATTTTCTTAGCAATAGCATCATTTCATCACCCTTCGCCATCCTTCCATTAGCAATCTGTAATTGAAATCCCCAATCCTTAATCCAAATCCAACATCTAGCATCCACCATCCAAAGCCAAAACCCACCATCCATACACCAGATCCATTGATCCAAAAATCTAAACACTTATTGTTCAAATCCTTTGAGTTGCTTCAAAACCTTATACCAAATTAGAAATCTCCACCCTTTGACAGAGAATTGTCTAGGGAATCCTTACTTGTCATCATAAATCATTCATTTTGGGTGTATCTAGGTCATCTTCTTAGCAATAGTATCATTTCATCACCCTTTGTCATCTTTCCATTTATCAGAATCCTTGTCATCATCCATCATCTTTTATCCAAATATGCATCCATCATCCAATTTAGAAACCCACCATCCTTGAACAAAATCCAGAGATCCAAATCCATCCACTTCGTGTCTAAATCCTTTGAGTTGCTTCAAAACCTTATCCCAAATAAGAATCATGTTAGCCAAAGATCACTAGTCTATCTTAGGTTGACAATCCTCATTGACCCTAAATTAGGAAGTAGCAACTCATTTGACCCAACACTTAGTAATCTTCCACAATCCTCCACCAATCTTCCATCATCCTTGACCCAAATTAGAGCACTCCCACTAATCCTCCATCATCCTTGATCCAAATTAGAGCATCCCACCAATCCTCCATCATCCCACCATATTTCAGTTATTCCAAATCCTTGCATCCCATTATAGAAATCCACCATCCTTAAAATTTTCTTAGACTTGCATCCATCATCTTTAGACTCCATAAAAATATCTTGCATTCATCCAGCATTTTCATCGCCATATCTACACTCCATGCCAGTCAAGACAAGATCTAGGAAGAGAAGGGACATGGACCCCAACTTGGCCTCTAGTTCATCTGATCCTAACAATCCTACTAGTGTGATGATAACCTACAATCAAATGATCTCATAAGTTTATAACATATGGGATGATCCCAATAGACTCCCCTGTCCATTTTTATAGAGACATTCATGAGCCATCTAGGGCATGCACAAATAGTCAGTGCACTTATTGATCAAAATTGACAAAACATATTGGCTAACTTCACGCAAGAGGGTACTCCCATTCCACCATATCTCCAACCTCACATCCCCATAAACACTATTAAAATCCTAGTAGAAGCCTACACTCCCATCATTTAGCAAATCCATGATCCCAATTTACACATACCACAAGTGGTTTTTCCCATCCCTCCTCTTTTGCAAAGTAGTTTCACAAATCCCACAACACAAGCAACACAATCCACTCCATTTCCTATCATGGACACACCATCATCCTCCATAGAAGCTCAAGCTATCATTCATACCCAAAGCTTCACAAAAACCCAATCTCCACTTTTCACACAAGCTACCACACAAGAAATTCCTCCACCTCCCATGGGCCAAGAAACACCATCCTTTTGGGGGGCAACACAATCATTTCCCTCTTTCTCCTAGTGGGCCTCTACCTCAATACCATCATTTCTAGGGGAAACACAATCATTCTTCCCATTCACTCCACAAGCTTCTACATCCATGCCATCATTTTTGGGGGCAACAAAATTGTTTCCCTCCTCCCAACAAGCTTCCACATTAGCATCACCCTTCTCATGGGGAACATAGGCACCATCTTCCACTTCTCAACCGATATTTTTTGAAGCATATGTCTCACCTCTTTCTTTCTCCAATACGAAAACCCAACAAGCTTCTTTCACCACAGGCATGCCCTCCATGGGATTTCAAAATCCACCCTTCACATCCAAAATCACCATCGTCACATATGCATTTCTGACATCTTCTGCATCGTAACTCCCACCACAAATTGGTTCTTATTGGGGCCTTCTCAAGAAGAAATGCAAGCCTTAGGCATACCAACCCACTCTCCTACATCCATGCCTACAAACTAGCAAGTCACCTTCTCTCTGGAAATGCAATAACAACCATCACAACCTCTGTTAGCTTCATCTTTTCCTTCATACACCAAATACCTATCCACACCACCCACCGCATCTCAAGTATTTCCACCACCACAACAACAAAGTTCTTCCCATCTCACAAGCTACCTTGCCCAACTGCCTCCTGCTTCTAGCTTCCCTACATTAGTTCCATCCCTAAGCAATGTAGGAATGTACCCAACCTACATCAACCAAGTGAAAATCCAAGTGCAACAAGGACCATCTTATCAGCAAGATACACCATTCCATTTGCCTCCTCCATTGCAACAACATCCCATTATCCCATAGCAGCAACAAGCTTCCTTATATCCGGTGCAACATCAACAAAATCCCATTGTACCCTAGCAACAAGCCATTTCATATCCCCTATAGCAGTACACTCCTACACCTCAGTAGTAGTATCATCCCCAACAATCATCACCCCAAAATCCATTCCGATTCTCCTATCTTGCTAGGAAATCTCCATATCCAACTCCACAATATCTGCCAAAAAATCACATTTATTCAATAGCACCACTATATCCTTTCCAAATGGGAGTACTAGCTCTAATACTGATCAATGCTGAGTGGGAAGAGATGAAGAATTCTCTTAAGGAGCTAAAGGCCAGAAAAGATAGCAAGGCCTTCAAGTTTGACAAGGTTTGTCCCTATCCATTTGATAGATCAATCACAGCAGTCCCCTTTCCCAAATACTTTGAGATGCTAAAATTTGACAAATATCATGGAAAGGGAGATCTCATTAGTCATTTAAAGGAGTTTTATATGGCATGTCAATAAGTGGCCTATAGTGACAACTAACTTATGTGCCTATTCCCCAAAAGCTTGGGAGGAACTCCTATTGAGTGGTTTTACAAAATACCTTATGGGACAATCTCAACCTTTGTCGAGATCTTTGAGAAGCTCATTGCCTAGCATGACCATAATGTCAAGAATGATTTGTCTTTATTAGACCTTTGAAACTCAAAGCATAAAGGAGGGGAAAGCCTAGCCAACTATTTGCAATGATGGCAGAACCTCACAACTAGGTTATCATATCAACCACTTGAGAAGCATATAACCAAGATCTTTATCGATAACCTAGATCCCAAACTATCCCACTTCATGAGGATGAACTACATCCAAACTTACCAAGAAATCAAAATCAAGGGGATAGACATCGAAAATAGTCTCCTAGATGAAGGCACAATCCAACACTACAAGGATGATTCTCACAACAAGCCTACCAATGACAAACCTCGTTACTAGAATCGAAATAAGAACATTGTTACTGATGGAGCCACAAACACCAAGCATGTCGAAATCATTATGGCTGGTCCTACACCAACTCTTGCATATCAATAACATCAGCCTCAAATCAATCAGCAACCTATGCAACAATATCAACCCCAAAACAATCAACACCAATATCAGCAGCAATCACCAAATAATCAGCAACCCATGTTGCATGCTCAAAACCAATACCTAAATTCAACCTATTAGGCCAATGCCATATCAAAAACTCCAAATTAGAATAGGCCTTGAGCCTAGACTAATGAGAAGAGAATCTTCACACCTCTTGATGAACCTCTAGACGTAATCTTTCATCACATGGCCAAGGCCAATCTAATCACGTACCCACCAACTCAATAATTTGATGATGCCACTCCCAATCCTTGCTAGTACAAAGATCATAAGTACTATGATTAACATCATGTCAATGGACACACTACCCTAAGATGTATGAAACTAAAGCATTACATCCAAGATCTCATTGACAGAAAGGAGATCCAAGTGGGCACACCATCCCAAGCCTCACCTAATGCCAATTTGTAGATATATCAGAACGTGTTCCCACAACACAATGCTAGGAAGAACCATGCCAATGCTAATCTCCCACCTCAGAACCAAAGCAAAGGAAAACAAGGAGATCATGATGACCACAAAGACTACACTACTCATATCAATTATGAGAAGTTTGTTGGATGTATAACCCAAGTCGATCCCATAATCAATGTCATCCATGTTAAAGGAGTAGATAGTCAGTGTGTTGTTATGACTCACAAAGGATGGATATCTGTTGTCGATGCACATCCAAGGCTAGCACACAATGCATAATATAACCTTATAGAACATATTGGGAATACACCTACCCAAATCTCCATCCTCGACCTTCTCTGCACTTGATCCCTCCATCAGGAAATCCTCAACCGATCCCTTCATGAAGGACACGTCCCCAGAGATATAAAAACCATCCAGTTTGAGAACCTTATGGGCATCTATCTACATCCTATGATCTATCCTTCAAGCCATTTGACATACTAGCTATTTCACCTGACCATAATCTCCTTCTCCGCATCGCTGTTATGGTTAGAGATTGTTCTATTAAAAGGGTCATGATAGATAATGGCTCAACCCTAAACTTATGCACTTTGAAATTCATTCAGAAGACAGGGTTCATAGAGGTTGACATATCACATGAAGTCATCACCATCAAGGCATATGACAACATCAAGCATACCTCTGAAGGTACCATTCTTTTTCCTATCAAGCTAGGCCCTGCAACTCAAGACACCATTTTCCATGTTATTGATCTTGACTTACCATTTAATATCCTGCTCGGCCAACCATGGATCCATTCCATAAAGGTCATACCATCTACTTACCATTAGTACATCAAATTTCCACATCAAGGCACTAAGGTTACCATCCATGCAGATCCCCCACCCTTTGCATACTTTCATGTGATGGAAGCATCATTCCCTTATTCCATCCATTGTCCTAGAAGTGACATTGGCACTTCTATCGCTAGCTCTTCACGATCCCATAGTGATCTAGAGACTATCCTTACCTCCACTCTCTCTTCCATCAAGATAAAAAATTAGGGCTGCGGTGCATATAGCCTGAATGATGCATTTGAATTAGGGTCCCTCCCACTTGATCCATATACACAAGGGTTCCCAAACCATCAAAGAAAGTTTGGTGAAGCCAATCATGAAATCAAGAAAATGGGACCTATGAATTTTATTTCCCATGGCAACATAGACAGTCAAGAGATGGACCTTGACATCAATAGGTGGTTATACAGAGATCCTTCACTCCCTGACACTCAACTTCTTGGCTACTTTAAAGATAAATATCCACAATCACACAAGTATGCCACTAAACAATTGAAATATAAAAGCAGTGGTCTAGGACCACAAGAAGGTGAAATAAAAGACCCCATCACCGCATCAAATAATCCAAACCATCAAAGTCTTGGCTTTAATAACCCTTGCCTATGTATAAAAGAGCCTAATACCACAATTGGGGGCACCAACATGACCAACATTCCTTTCTTGAATAGCTAGGATGACCTCGTAGAGATCGAAGACATCCTTGAAGAGGAAGAAAATAAATCCTATGATGACATCTTTGATGATGATACCCTCTTGGGAACTTCTATCCTCCACCAACTCACCATTAATGTCATATAACTTCCCCTTACCCATCCTGAACTCATAAACTAGGATCAACCAAGCATCACACACATCGATGAGTTCCAAAGAACACAAGCGCTCCTAAGGTTCATGGGAGCATCAAGCCAACAAACAGATTCAGATCTAGAAGCAACTCAAGTCTGCAAGCTCAACCCCAAAGGATATTTTGGGGAGGAGACAAGATTTAGCCGCAAAATTGAAATAGAAAAAGAAAAGAATGAGTCCTTATGTGAAAACCCCTTTGGGGCACATTCTGATTCTAAAAAAGAGAAAATAAAGGGCGTATCTTTTGGCGAAAACCTCTCTAAGGTTCTAGAAGATGGAGACTTGCCTCTTCCTCCCATCCAAGATTATAGACTAGATCAGTCACCTATCATCATTGAGGAAACCGAGCCAATAAACTTGGGCACTGAAGAATGCCCCAGAATCACCTACATTGCAACATCTTTAACTAAGGGTGAAGAAATAGATTTTACTGTACTTCTCCATGAAGCCACCACCAACTTTTCATGGTCATATGCACATATGTCTAGGCTTGATCCAAATATAGTTGTGAAAAATATTGTAATAGACCCCAATGCCAAGCCAGTGAAGCAAAAGCTATGCAAGATGCACCACAAAGTAGCCCTATTGGTAAAATAGAACTAGAAAAGCTCTTAGATACTAAGATCATCAGAGCTATAGATTATTCAAAGTGGATCTCCAACATGGTGCATGTCACTAAACCTTCTAGATAAATAAGAATATGCATAGACTTTAGGGACCTAAACAAAGCATATCACGAGGATGATTTTCCATTCCCTAATATAGACATGATCGTAGATCTCACAGCGGACCATGAGATGTTGTCACTAATGGATGGATTCTCAAGATATAATCAAATCAAGATAGTAGAAGAAGATCAACACAAAACAACATTCACCACACCATGGGGAACCTTCTGCTACAACATGATGCCATTTGGGCTAAAGAATGCACGAGCCACATATCAGAGAGTAATGATAGTGATCTTCCACGATATGATCCACAAGATCTTGGAAGACTATGTGGATGATATACTTGCAAAATAAAAAACATGATATGAACACCTCAACATCATTGAGAGTGTGTTCAATCATCTGCATCATTATGTCTTGAAGCTCAATCCAAAGAAATGTGTCTTTGGTGTAACCTCTAGAAAGATGCTAGGCTTTATAGTATCATGATGTGGCATAGAGATTGACCCAAAAAGGTCAAAGCTATAATAGAAATGCCTCCTCCAAGAAAACTCAAATAGCTCAAGAGCCTACAGAAAAAGCTTCAATCAGTGCATCAATTTCTATCACAGCTGGTAGACAAGTGCCAACCCTTCATGCATTTGCTCCACAAAGACACAAGTTTCAAATGGGATCCTATCTATCAGAGAAGATTTAAGAAGGTAAAGGAATATCTAGCTAACTCTCCCATCCTTGTACTACTAGTTTCAGGATTCCCTCTCATACTCTACATCTCAGTGACCACTACAACACTAGGGGCACTCTTACCACATCATGATGATAATAACAAAGAGAGAGCTATTTATTATATCAGTCAAAATCTAGTTGGCTATGAGCTCAATTATTCACCAATGGAGAAATCATGCCTTGTAGTGGTCTTCACCACCCAAAAGCTCAGACATTACATGCTTAGCCATACAATCAATCTCATCTCAAAGGTGTACCCACTCAAGTATTTGTTATCAAGGACAAATCTCACATGTTTTATGGAAAAATGGGTCATGCTACTCTACGAGTTTGACATCTAGTAAATAGATCAGAAAGCAGTAAAAGGGCATGTAATTGCTAATCAGCTAGCAAAAGCACCTCTGGTGGATGCATATCCCTTAATTATAAAATTCCCTGATGAGTACCTATGTATGATTGAAGAAAAACCCATATGGAAGCTATACTTTGATGGCTCCTACACATCATATGGCTCAGGGGTAGGAATCCTATTGGTCACATCTCAATGTGACTATATTCTCAAATCATTCAAATTAGCATTTCCATGTACTAATAACATTGCAAAATATGAGGCACTTATCTCGGGCCTCAAAATAACTATCCAATGGAATATGAGAGAACTGAAAGTGTTTGGAGAATCACAGCTAATTATCGAGCAGGCCCTAGATGAATTTCAGACAAAGGACAACAAGTTGCTACCCTATAAAGAACTAGTGGACAAACTGAAAGAGCATTTCATGAATCTACAGTTCACACAGATACCAAGGCTTCAGAAAAAAGTGGCCAACACAAAGGTGACCATTGGATCCTTATTAGAAATTCCTCACGATGCATCACTATATGAATTCTCAGTCAAGAGGCTACACATGCCTACTTATGAGAATGTCGATTCATAAATGGTGTGTGTCTTGGTTGGTCTATAGTCCCCATAGTACCATGACATCCTTACATATCTTAAAAATGGTATCATATCTCCCTATCTCACCAATAACCAATGCCAAAACTTAATTCATAGATCTTCCCGCTACACTCTTGTAGCCAACACCCTTTATCATCGAGGATATCACGATATCCTCTCTAGGTGTTTAGATTCAAACGAAGATGTCTTAGGTTTACAAGAGGTCCACATTGGAATTTGTGGTGCCCACATGAGTGACATGGTTATAGAAAAGCAATTACTTTGAGTTGGGTACTATTGGCCAACCATGAAACATGACGCTTGTGAATTTTTCAGGAAATTTCTACCATGTTAGCAGCATGCAAATCTGATTCATGCACCAGCACAAAACTTGCAGCCCATTGTGCTACCTTGGCCATTTTCATGTTGGCGCTTCGAACTCAATAGGATAATCACTCCCCTTTCCTCAGATGGACATAAATATATCATAACAGCCATAGAGTACTTCACAAAATGGGTTGAAGCAATTCCGCTCACCCTCACCACTGGCATCCAAATATCCAAGTTCATCTTATACCATATCATTTTCCACTTCGATATACCATCTACCATGTTTATATACCATGGAACACCTTTTGAAAACCAACACGTGGATGATCTATGTGCTAGACTCCACATCCATCACCATTTCTCTAGTCCATACTTCCCCCAAGGAAATGGCCAAGCTAAGGCAACCAATAAAACTATTCTGAAAATCCTTAAGAAGGTTGTCAATGATTATTGATTGGCATCTCCAAATAAATCCCACCCTCTAGGCCTATCACCTTCTTATCATACTTTCATAGGCACCACCCCATATTCCCTTGTATATGGTGCCAAAGCCATTCTACCCATTGAGCTCAAGCTCCCATCATTGTGAGTCTCCATGAAAAACTACACTACAGATGAAGACTACCATGTGGCACACGTCACACAACTGGACCTATTAGATGAAAAGAGGAAAAAAGCATATCATCCCCTGGTTGCATACCAAAATCGACTCAAAAGGAGTTACAACAAGAAAGTCCATCCAAGACAATTCCAAGTGGGTGACATGGTCCTAAAGGAAAATCAGAAAGTGCAAGCACACCAAGAGAAAAAGGGAAAGTTTGAACCTACTTGGTTAGGCCCCTATGTTGTCACAACATGCTTTGGCTCTGGAGCCTATCAGTTATCAACACCAGAAGGTGATCCCCTAAATGACCCTATCAACATCATACATCTAAAGAGGTTCTATGCCTGAACTAGATCATACAAATTCAGAAAATCCATAAAAATTGAAAAATTTAAACAAAATTTTAAAAAAAGAAAAAAGAAAGTAAGCAAAAAAAAAAAAATCGTCCAATGGTGAAAACTTGAAAATTCAAGTGCCTTGGACAAGTATGTTGGTGAAACCCTAGAAATAGGTGCCATACATAGTGGACTGAGTCATTATCTATCAAACTCCCATCCTCCCCCCATCCCAAATCCATGTCCTCTTTATCCAATCCCCATCCCCACCACCAGCCCATCAATCGCAAGGTGTTCTATCCTCAAACCCATCCAATGCAGAAATTAGATCATATCCCCAATCCTGAGCTTCCTATATATATATTGTATAGCACAATCTATCCTGTGTATATCTTGTATAGCGCAATCTTTCTTTTATATACTCCTATATAGCGAGATCTTCCTATCCCAAATCCTGAGCTTTTATACATATCCATTGTAAATCTATTCCTGTTGTATGGTGAAAATGTGACCACACTTCTATGAATCCTTGCATGCAAGGAAACTCAAGAATGAGCCCTCACAAATTGATCCATAGCTCTCTATGCATGGAGTTTCAAGATTTGTAAAATTGCTCTCAACTAGAGCTATAAACTCATGACCTTGCTAGTCAACCACACAATGAGAGATTTCAAATCAAAGACAAGGGCAACAATGCCAATATCTCCAATGAAATCAATATGGATGCAATGCAATGCAAACTAATTTATGAGAATGAAAGATGCAAGCTATGCTATGAAAGGAAAATACAAGTGTTACAAATCCTCCTATTAAGCTATGTGAGATTAATCTATTGCATAAAGGAAATCTATACTAAAAATGCCATGATTATGCAACTATGATGTAAGAAAACAAGCTAAATAAAATGCAACAACAATGTCTTCAAAGCTTGAATGCAAGAATGTCTTCAAAGAGCTCCAAATGACCTAGAAAACCTACAGCATAACATTAGCATAAAAACCTAAGATATGAAAATGAAGGAGAGAGCTCTCCTTTTATAAGAAATCGGATGAAAATGGACCGTTGAGATTAAGAGGCAAAAGACTCAATCAATGGTGGAGAAAAATGGAAGCTTGATCCTTGTGCACAAATATCCTCCAATGAGAAAATAGGAGTTGACTTTAGTGTCCATATGAGACAAAAAGTACTTTTTCCCTTTTTATAAAATAAGAATAATGCTTTATTTGTGCAACATAGGATAAGAAGAAAAGTGGGGATTTTTTATTTAAATAAAAGGGGAGGAAATTCCTTTTAATTAAATAAAGGCTTAGGATAAAGTGATTTTATTATTTAATTAAAAGAGATTTTTAATTAATTAAAAGAGAGCATGTTCTCTTAATTAAATAATATTTTTATTTTTTATTCTCTTTTAAATTAAACAAGGCTCAAACCTTAGGAAATATTGAATTGATTATGATTTGATCAAGGAAATTGATATAATTGATATTATTGATATTTGAAAATATTGATTCAGGGATTTGATAAATTGTTGAATGGGGGTGCAAAGTCTAGGCGACCATTTTAGGGTGCATACACCTGTCTATTGTACATATCATCCCATCTTATTGTACATATCCTCATCTGTCTTGCAACAACATTTGATCAGATAACTTGTCCCACCCAGCCTTGCACTTCATCAACATCAATTGTCGACTAGTCTTTATCACCACGATTATCTTTGAACCTCCTCATTTTCTAGAAAAAAAAAACACTCATTCTCTCATCAAATAGCAGGTCCTTGAGGATGTATCCTTCCTCTTGTCCGACCTAATCTTCCACCAATCAACCCTAGTCTATGGTGATGTATCCTTCATCACATTTAGACCAAATCTTCCCACCATCAATCAAATCAATGTCTCTCCTTGGAAAACAATGTCTTTCAGAGTTATCATTTTGGTCTTGGATTTTGTCCTTTGGATCTTGTTTATCTTTTATAAATTCTCATTGTTCCTCTCCTCAAAGTTGCCACAATCATTTATATCATGGTGCACTTTGAATAAGGGAAATCTAGGGAAAGGTCTTTTGATTTCTTGCTTCTTCCTGTGAATCGGGTAGACATAACCCTTAGATGGTTCACATGTGATCTTTTGGGTTACCTGGTGTACTTGGGAAATGTCATTTGTTTGTGGTTTCTCCAACATCATTTCTACCATGCCTCCTCTTGGGTTCATGCATGATGTTGGGGCCACCTTACGTGTCTTTTTAGCGTCAGTACTATGCAACGCTCATGACAAGGCCTTGTGATCCTAGTATCCTTGGCAGGTCTCTAATGTTGTTATATCAAACTAGGTTGTTCTCTCCACATTTACACTTGGAGCTCCCCAAATCCCCCGCATCCTACATCATATAGATTAATCTTTTATCTTGCATTTTGCATCTTTTCATATAGCTGCATCCTGCATTTTGCATTCCACCTCATCTTGCATTCCTCCATCTTTGCTCTTGGAAGTTTGGTTATTTATCCTCCCTTCTTCCTTTCCCTTCCCTTTTGTGTTCCTTTCAAGAAAATTCCACAACGTTTACTCTTTATGTTATTTTCTCGAGGGGGCACAACCCCTTATCCTCTAAATTCTAGCTTGGGGAATCTTATTTTCTTATCTTTGACGCCATGTGACTTGCGGCATCACATCAAAGAGGGGCAAAATGTAGACACCTAAAAATCCTTTAAAAAATAAAAATATTTTTATTTTCTAAAAACCCTTAATGACATTATCATTTATTAATTATTTAATTAATTAATTTATTTTTATGCCATTAATTCCTCCTATTTTAATTAGACATATTTAATTAAAGAATCCCTTTGTAAATCATTTAAATCAAATTTGAGTGATTTTCCTCCTATTTATTAATCATTAATTGATAGATAAAGTCACATTCCCTAAATAAATGAAATATTTATTTAAACCCTCAAAACCCTATAATCTTCTAGACTTTCCTAGACTTTCCTAATCTTTCCTTAACCTATTTAGGAGATGTTTCCTACAATTTTTAGCCTAATCCAAGTCTCTTTGACTTTTGGTAAAACCCTTCCATTAATGAGCCTTACAGACTCATTAATAGCCTCTTACACACTCTTTAAGGCCTCTTACAGCTTCATAAAGAGACCCATGTCTCTTCTTCCACTCGTGTTCCCCTTGCACACTTCCCTAGTGTTTCTCACACATGTGAGAAACCTTAACCCAAGGTCAAACCTTACCTCAAACTCTACCCCAAACCTTACCCCTAACACTAACTCCACTTCCTAACCCAAGCCCTTCCTCAAATCCTATAAATACCCTCACTTCCTAAGAGCAAAAACCAATTCACATCTTTTACATTGAGTAGTGTTATAATGTTAGATTAATCCCAGATCTTAAGCTCTTTTCATATATGCTAGATTAACTCATTTTTCATGCTTTCTAACACATTTTAGAATAAGCTTAATGGATTGAACTTAGTTTTATTCAAGCTTTTCTAATCATTTTTTCATCATATCGCATCTCTTTTGGTCTAAAATCAACTCTAGAACAAGCATTCATAGCTTAATCTACATTTCATCATCATTAGGATCCTTAAGGCCTTAGGGGAAAAATGGGTGTCCTATGCCTAGTTTTGTGCCACTATGGGGTTCACATGGTCCCTAATCCATCGTAATCTTTCCTAATCATCATTAGGGAATTCCTCCAAGTGATTCGAGAGAGCACCCACATCCCTAAAGCGAGAGCAAATCAAATGGTGACGAGGTGCTCCCGTTTTAGCTTTATATGAATGTCCTTGCCAATAGTAATTTTCTATATGTTAGGAATATGTTGTTAGGCTTTGAATAACTAATTTTTGAATGTCTACACTTGTTCTAAATAGGTTAGGTTCACTCTGCACACAAGTATACCAAGAAGATGGGTGTCAAAGTGTAGATTAGGGGTAATTTTGATGTTTGAAACATGCAATAACACAACTAGACAACTAAAAAGTCTTAATGTTGCAATAATAATTGTTAAACATCAAGAGTGGAAGATAATTGAAATGCATACATCAAATAATGAAATCAATTTAAACAACCAAGATATGCAAACCAAATAGATCTCCCTTGTTCTTCTCTTTCTTAATGCAATTTTTGGGCTCTCAGTTGTGCTCACTTGGATAAGAGAAGAATTCAATGTATCTATTTTTAAATTATAAGAATTATCTCTAATTTTAGAAGAAATTATGATTCCAATCAGGATTACATGATTGAGGGGATTGATTTTTTTGTATTGAAGATTTGAACACAGCTAATTGGGGAGTTGAACTCAATTGATTGAAGAGTGAAGTGGATCGATTCACTTGTTAACTCTTTTTATTGAGAGTGAACTGAAATTGATGAGACAGTTGACTAGATAGATTGGAGAGATGACTAAATTGATTGATTAGTCAGAAAATGTCATTGTATAGTTAGGAAAGGTGATTAAAAAGTTAAATTGAGACTTATTGTTGACTAGAACTAGAAGAACAATTTCAATTAAATAATTAGGAAATTCATTTAATTGCACATGTGGAATATAAAAAACAAATTAAATTTATTTTTTTATGAGAAGAATGAATTAGTAAATTAAATAAATTGTCATTTATTTAATATTAGGAGAGAATGATTAATTAATTGCAATTATAACATAAATGTAATAATAATGAGGAATTATGCTCTTCTATGAAAAATGTCTCTAATTTTTGCCTCTTCTAATCGTGCTTCATCAAGAATCTTCTCGACTACTTCCTTGGATAGCCAGATAAGGACTTTTGCAAAGACTAAATATGCAATACCCATAAAGTTTTCAGGGGTTTCTATTGTCAAAACCCAAACAGATTCTTGGTTAGAAGGGCCCTGAGAATGGATAGAATTCTTTAGACATCGACAATGTTTAAAGAAGATTCATTCAAACCCTATTCCCATTAAAATTTGGATCAATTTTTTGCACTATCGACTTCTTCCCCTAGGATTTCTTCTAGGGT
This sequence comes from Chamaecyparis obtusa, assembly GCA_027943335.1. NCBI lineage: Eukaryota > Viridiplantae > Streptophyta > Pinopsida > Cupressales > Cupressaceae > Chamaecyparis > Chamaecyparis obtusa. The sequence continues at coordinate 1,235,241 of BSBK01002994.1, forward strand.
TTCATCACGGGGGAAGCTTAAGACTATAAACAATGTGGAGTGAAACACTAATTTACAGTCTAAAATTTACTCGCCCCCACATAGTGTAATACCCCAAAAATGGGCTATAGGTTCATTAACTTGTTACATCAACAATTTGATCGAAATCGACATCAAAGTCCTAACCTAAGGCACATCTGCACATCAGTTTATCAAAAACCTAATTGATTATCTTAATTCTATGTCGAGGAATATTCCTTGAATATTCCTAATTTATCATAATTATCTTTAATTCAATATTATTTGGCGATAAATGTCATTATTTATCCGAAAGTTGATTAATTGAATATGATGAATATTTAATTAATTAATTTAATTCTACCACTTAATTATTTAATTAAGATTTAATTCTATTTATTCCTAATTAATATTGTTTTTATTTTGACAATAAATCAAAATTCTTACAAACAATCAATTGAATATTTATTTAATTGATTTAAAATCAAAGTTGTCAAATTTAATGATTTAATTAGAATAAAGTTTGATTTAATAATTGATTAACCCATAAATCAATTGTTTTAATTCAAAATCAGTTAAGTGGAAAATAAATCACTTTATTTATTAAATTAATTCATATTAAATCATGCACAATCAGAAAAGTAGTTAACTTTAAATCAATTATCAATTTCAATTTGTTAACTTTCTAAACTCAACATTTGATGATGAGTTGAAAAAGAGAACGAAACTCTATTTTGAGATAAAAACTATTTTTGCATGATTTTATGAGTTTATTTATTCTTAATTTCTTGTTAACTCAAAAATCAACCCGAGTTTATCAAGAGTGATTTATGGTTTTTCTTATGAATCCTCAAACCCTGGATTTCTATAAAAACAAGGCTCAACTCTTCACAAAAAATCATCTCTCGAATTTGCACAATTACTCTAGGGAAATTGCATATAAAGAATAAAGCTTTTGCGATAGGTGACTTTGTGAGATCAATTCATAGTTTTTCATAGCAATTCATATCATTGTTAGATTAAATCTGCATATCATTTTCAATCAATTCTAACTTAGATTCATACAGTTTTTCATCCTAATTGCATAGAAAATACAAAATATAGATTAATCTGCATTCATTCTACATTCATCTTTTAGCATTAAATCCTTCGTTTAGGTGTTGCATTATGATTGATCTCGGTCTAATCTAAGAATACATACTTGCACCTACTAGAAGGTAGTAAATCTCTTGGTTAGATTAGTTTCAATTACTTGCAGATTTTGATTTTGCTAACCTCTAATATTTTACTGAAGTGTTGTGTCTACAGCTAGGTACAATTTTCACACACACATTTTTGGCACCCACCATGGGGCCTTGAAATGGGTTTCCATTCTATTCTATCAAATTTCTATCATTTTTTTCGAACCTACGACCACAAGGTTAATTTTTATGAGTTTTGTGATAAATTTCTGGGTTGTTTTTCCAAAAATCTGACTGGTGTTTTTATTGGTACATGCACATATGACATGATATAGATCCAAAATTTATATTTCAGGAATTTTATTTGAGTTAGCTTTCATTTTCCATTGGTTTTAATTAATTTTGTCTTGATTTGCAAAAGTTATGATCCTTTTAGTACAGACTGATCAGAACCTGATTTTATGAAATCTGACTGATGTTTTTATTGGTACATGCACATATGACATGATACAGATCTGAAATTTATATTTCTAGAAAGGTATTTGATTTAGCTTTCATTTTCCATTGGTCTGAATTAATTTTGTCTTGATTTGAAAAAGTTATGATCATTTTAATATAGAATTGTCAGAACCTAATTTTATGAAATATGAGTGATGTTTTTATTGGTACATGCACATATAACAAGATACAGATCTTATATTTATATTTATGGAAAATTATTTGAGTTAGCTTTCATTTTTCATTGGTTTCAATAAATTTTGTCTTGATTTGCAAAAGTTATGATCATTTTAGTGAAGATTGGTCAAAACCTGATTTTATGAAATCTGACTGGTTTTTTTATTGGTACATGCACATATGACATGATACAGATCCGAAATTTATATTTTTGGAAATTTATTTGAGTTAGCTTTCATTTTTCATTGGTTTGAATTAATTTCCTCTTGATTTGCAAAATTTATGATCAATTTTGTGCAGACTGGTTAGAATCTGATTTTTATGACAACAAGTTTTTCAATTTTCAAATGACATATTATCTTTGACTAACCTGATTTTGTACCACGTAGGGTTGAAAATTTGTGTTTTTTTATTTTTTATTTTTATAACAGTGGGTTGCATGTACATGAATAGGTAAGTTTTTCATAACAGTGGTTTGCAAGTGCAGGTGCAAGTATATCCCATGGGTACAAAAGATAGAAGACAAATGCTCAAAAATTGCTAAAATAGGTAAAATCTACTAAGCGCGTTGTGAGGAACTTAGGTATTCTGTTCAATCTAATAACACTTAAATTTTGGATATAAAACAAACTCTCACATGTCAAGCTTGTGTACCTTTCTAGCTTTCATAATTCACACTTCAGTTTTGGGCTATAAAACGAACATAGATTTGCTTTTTGCATATATGTTACACATAGTAAATAGGCCCTATGAACACTATTTGCAGATGATCTAGAGAGAGGGGGCTTCATTTTCTTGTTCATGCATGTGAAGCTCTTCTTGATGATAGATCCCCTTGTAGGTAGGGAGGATATTGTGATTATCTCATGCTCTACTTGGTTTGGTCCTCAGCTTTTGATCGATATGTTCTCTCTCCAGAGAGATCGATAGACATAGTTGTTGACATCACAAATCTTGGTGAGATAATTCTAGTCTTAGCATGTCAGATTAATCTATTTTTTGTGTTTGGGTAAAAGTGATAAGGCTAGAGGATTATACTCTACTCCCTTTTTGGGCAGTATAAAAAACTCAAATCCTTGGATCTGGACCAAGTCCCCATGTGGTATCTTTTGTGACTCACCTTTAGAGAGGGTTAACCATAGTGGACATTCCCTTTATTGGGTCAACCACATGGATGAAACCTCAAGAGGTAATAGCCATTTTCGGCGTGGTAGCAACAGCCGCTATAAAAATGTCTTTGTGGAAGAAATCTCCACAAGTGTGGTCTCTTGTTTGGCTTTCAGATCTCCCTAGTAGCTCTTGATTGATTAAATTCTCAGATTGTGTCAAAACCCCGGTGCACCTAGATTGGAGTTCACCCTCTTGAGATCAAAAAATTTGCAAAGTCAAACCATTACTACAAACCCTATTGAGGCCAAATTTTTCATTTTCTAGGACTATGTGCATTATTGAAAAACTTTTGAGAACATACCCAAGTAGCATCCCTAGGAATAAGCAAAATAAGTCACTTGATTATTCATGCACAAGGTTTCTTTGTCCCCTACTCATTTTTTTTAGATGTGCTTGAAATCACTTGCCTATTGTTCTGCGTTCTTGTTTATCTACTTGGTTATTTAAAATGAACAATCCCGAAATGAACTTTAAATTTGGACGAAAAACTTGCAAACACACTGATTCTAAAAACTGAGAAATTGCAAATCTGACGCAAAATTCCTTTCTACAGTCAAAAATTTGTCCCACAGGATCAGCAAGTCATACGATTTTTTCCCCTTTGTCGTATCAAAACCCCTGGATTATCATATGAGAGCTTGTATATTTTCGTACGAGTTATGTCAAAAATCACAAGCAAAAATAAAAAAACCTTCTATCAACTGTTGTATGAGCATTGCAATTGTCATAAGAGTCTTGTCAATTGTCAAGCTAGAGCCTACCCAGACTCGTAGGAGCCTGGAGAAAGTCATATGAGAATTTTGAAAAATTGCTAGAAAACTCCAAAATTTGTCAAAAATCTAGTTTTTACAACCTACTTCTAGATTCTGTCAAAATATTCATTGTGTCAGGAACAGAGCGGTAACTAGAAAGAGTCCATTTATTTTCCTAAAGTGGTCTCTTGAGTTTGATCTAGCCTTCTCATGATTTATCGATTTGAGTCCTTTTTCATCTTGTGCCAAAATCATCTTCAATTCAATCTTCAAACAAAAATAGCTAAGTGTTGCAAGCTTGTGTCTGCCATCTTTTGGGCGTCTACCCATACTACTAGGGCACAATATCCTTCATTTACATCCAATCTATCTTCAATCAATCCAATCTTGACAAGGTTGTGTCATTCGATCTTCTTGAATCAAATTATTCCTCAGTTGTCTTCATCTTGCTCTTTTTCTTCACCCAAGGTTAATGGTGGAAACTAGAGCTTCATCACAACGAAAACAAGCAGAAAAAACTAGATTCTCTTCAGCCCCATCTTCTGTGATTGCTGAGACATTTCATCAACCTTTGGACACAACTTAATTTGTAGAAGATGCTCTTGGAAATCTTTACTTGATAGGTGGCTACGTCACTCCTCTTGCATCAATCCACATAGCTCATCAAGTAACTCCCCCTACATACATCCTTTGATACAATGGTAGAAAATGCAATCAAAATTGAGAAAGTACTTGTACAAAAAGGAGACATATCACTTTAGAAATACAAGTATGAATCTGGATCTAGTTCCAAAGACAAAGGCAAAAACTAGAACAAGAACAAATGCATTGTCATATATGGCATTGTTGATAATAGTCATGCCTCGTCTAAGGCACCTGCTTTCAATCTCACTATTGGCACCCAAGCTATCAAAGCCTTAGAGGCAAAAGCAATAGAGTCAAACAAGAAGCCATCTAACTATAAACCTTGGGCTACAGATCGTAAACACAAGTTTATTCCTTTGGAGAGTCCTTGGAATCCACCATGAAAACTTTTTTGGCCAACAACATCATCACCTTGTCTGAGATAAAGGTATTTGATCCTAAACCTAAACCAAAATGTTGGAGAGAGAATAATTTATGTGACTTCCATCGCAATAAGGATCATAAAACCAATAACTGCATATGCTTGAAACACATCATCCAAGACAAAATTGATAATGGAGAAATCATAATTGATAATCATAAAATCAATAATGATCATACAACATTCATGGATCCATTTTCGAAACATGGTCAAGGAGATTCATCTTCTTAGCCTAATGTGGGTGCTAAGGTAAATTATGCTTACCCTGGAAATAATGCTGTCATAAATATGGTTGAACCATGCCTACTGAGCATTGCAATGTCATCACAATTTTAAGAAAAGATAGAGATAATCAATCAGCAAATGCAGTTACTCGATCGCAAGCTCAAGCACATCTACAAGGACAAAATTTTGATTCATCAAATGTCCCTAAGATTTCTTTCAATGTTTCATTTGCTTCTAAAGAGAATGCTGCCTCTAAATCATCAAATCCTAAAGACACGAGGCCAACATCATACAGTATTGTCCAACAACTCCAGCATACAAATGCAAATATCTCCATGTTTGAGTTTCTTCAGATATCTCCATCTCATAGAGCCATTCTAGATAAAGATCTACCCAGAACCAATGTTCCCAACAACCTTGATTTAGAAAGATTCAAGACTATGGTTGGTCATCTAACATCTCCATAGTATATCTCCTTTTTAGAGGAAGATGATAACTCCTTGAGTCATCTGCATAACTAGCCCTTTCTCATTGGAGTCTTGATCCAAAACCATCCTGTCAAATGCGTGTTGATAGATCGAGGCACTGGTCTCAAAATTTGTTCTTACAGCTTCATCACACAGTTGGGATTATCTAAAGTTTCCATTGATCCTAAGAAGAAGATAACTATCAAGGCATATGATGAACAAGAAAGATCTTCCAAAGGAATAATTGTCTTACCTATCAGAATAGGTCCAGTTATCAGAGATATCACATGTCAAGCTCTTGATTTTCCTTTGGCTTACAACATCCTTCTAGGGAGACCCTGGATACATGAAATGAGAGGTATTCCTTCCACATACCATCAATATGTGAAATTTCTGTATGAAGGAGTAGAGGTGATGATTCAGGTTGATCTATCTACCACTTGTAATGCATTGAAAGAAAGTGTTGATAAACTTGTTCCTAATAATAGTGAATCTTCCACTAAGCAACTAGATATTGCTTCAACATCCAAGATAGAAGAACTTGCTAAAGAAGTCAAAATTAAAGACAATGGTATGGGAGAATACACAATGGAACCAGTTTTATCCCTCACATCTCTCCCATTATCTCCAAAATCTTACAGAAAACCTTCTGACAAAGTAAAACCTATAGCTAAAGAATCCCAGGTCATATTTAGTGGAAGCTTTGTCACAGAACAAGTATCTAAAAAAGAGTTTGAGGAAGAAGAAGTTGTGCTTGCATGGTTATACAAGGATGAGTCTCAATCCCAATCAGTCCAGAAATGTGATTTTGCTTCAAGAAAAATTCCTCAGAAGTCATATGGACCAAGGGACATATTGATCACAAAAATGAGATACACTAGAAAAGGACCTCTAGGACTACAAGGTAAGGGTCTTCTATCACCTCTTGATCATTATGGCTGAACAAAAAAGAATACAATAGGTTTAGGATATCAAAAGAAGCCTTTCTATCTTAGCAAAAACTCTCCACATGTCTTAGAACAAATTGAACCGTCAGCAACAATTCAACCAAAGGAAGAAACACCAAAATCTGACAGTGATGATTCAAACACTACTGATGAGCTCATTCCTTATGAGCGTTTTCCCAAAGAAATACTAGACCTCCTCAAAGATGAAGAGAAAACTAAGGAGAACATTAATGTAGTAGATACACAAGAACCTACTATGGAACAAAAGATAGTTGCACCACAAGAGCCAGTTGATCTTGAGGAAAACCAAATAGACAAGGAGGAAGGTGGCAGCTATTCTGAGACAGATTCTCATGAGTATGAACTCAAATCAGAATCTAAGGGTAACCCTTCTTGGGGTATTCATCCTGACTTTACACATGTTCTCAAATTTCCTAGAGGCATAGATGAAGAATCAAATAAATATGAATGGGGAGCCATTCCAAAGGAAGATGAGCTTATCATAGAAAAACATATTGATGTTATTCACCAATATGCACCTAAACCCAATGTGAGTCTAGAGAGAAATGATGAACTTAACAAGTCTAATCCACCTATGGCTGAAATGGATTCCCACAATGACATTGAGCCTATTCATGAATTGAATGTTTTGAGTTGTCATATCACCTTCAAAATTGAGAGTTAGGTTAGGACCAATGATGATAGATCCATATTCGTAAATACTATTTCCCAATCTTTCACCACTTTGACGATCCAACATCCCAAACTTCTTGACCAAACCTCCACGAATCCGAGCCAAGGTATCTATACCTTTCCAAATGACTATGCCCTTGCTTGCTACCTCAATGCAGTTGAGCCTATGATGACTTCCATCAATGAACCGAGAATTAGCATGATGGAGTCGGACATCAAGTATCTTAGTAAAAAGAATAAGAGTAAAAATAAAAAGAAAGGAGTTTTGAGGGTGAAAACCACTTTGTGGCAGTCTCAGAACCTACAAAAGTAAAAATAAAAAATAAAGTATCCGAAGGTGAAAACCTCTCTAAGGTGCCTAAGGATGAGATATTTGATGTCCTTCCAAGTCATTTATGGGACAGATCTCTAGTACTAATTGAGCCCACTCAATCTATACACTTGGGAATAGAAGAAGAACCATAGTTGATCCATGTAGCACAATCCTTATCAAAAGAAGAAAAGAAAAAATTTACCACATTCCTAACAAAAAAGAAGATCAACTTTACATGGAAATATTCAGATATGCTAGGGTTGGATCCTGATCTTGTAATCCACCATTTATCTATAACTCTAGGGGTCAAACCTGTTAAGAAAAAATTGAGAAAGATGCATCCACATGTTGCACTCTTGGTCAAAGCTAAATTAGAGAAACTACTAAAAGCCAGATTCATCTGTGTTATTGATTATGCTGAATGGATCTCAAATATTGTACCTATATCAAAACTAGACAAATCTATAATAGTATGCATAGATTTTAGAGATGTAAACAAAGCATGCCCTACGGATGATTTTCCACTACCTAACATTGATATGATAGTGGACATGACTGCGGGCTTTGAGATGTATTCTTTAATGGATTGTTTTTCTGGATACAACCAAATAAAAATTGCTCCAGAAGATCAAAAGAAAACTACTTTCACATGTGCTTGGGGAACCTTCTCTTGGAATGTCATGCCATTTGGGCTGAAGAATGCAGGTGCTAAATATCAAAGAGCTATGACATCTATCTTTCATGACATGATGCATCAAACTATGGAGGATTATGTTGATGATACTTTAGTAAAATCTATGATAAGATCTGAACATCTTAATGATTTGAGCAAAATACTAGATCGAATGGAGAAGTTTAGTCTTAGACTAAACCCTAAGAAGTGTGCTTTTGGTGTCACTTCTGGAAAGCTCTTAGGCTACATTGTTTCAAAGAAAGGAATTGAATTAGATCCAGCTAAGGTCAAAGCTATCATGGAGATTGAACCTCCCAAGAATATCAGTCAAATGAGAACATTACAAGGGAGAGTACAATCTATTAGATGCTTTATATCTCAGCTAGCAGACATATCACAACCTTTCACAAAGACATTACATAAAGGTGTGACCTTTGCATGAAATGAGGAATCTAAAAAGAACTTTAACCATGTCAAGAAATATCTATCAAATCCTCCTATTTTGATGCCTCCTATTCAAGGAAAACCATTGATTCTTTATGTCTCTGCTACAGATACATCACTGGGGGCATTACTAGCACAACATGATGAGAACAAGAAGGAAAGAGATATATACTATATATTTAGAACATTGGTAGCATATGAGAAGAACTATTTAGTGATTGAGAAAGACTATCTAGTTGTGATCTTTGCATCATAGAAACTGAGACACTAAATGTTAGCTGATACCACACATTTGGTAGCTAAGATTGATCCACTGAAGTACTTACTAAGCAAAGCTGCCCTCACAGGTAGACTAGCTAAATGGGTGATGTTATTAAGTGAATTTGACATTGAATATGTTGAAAGAAAAGCTATCATGGGCCAAGTTATTGCTGATCAACTGGCTGACGCACCTTTTTTCAATGATACACCAATGCAAATGGAATTCCTAGATTCCTCTATCATGAATCTTTCTTCTAGAGCATGGAGGCTATTCTTTGACAGATCCTATACACATAATGGATTTGGAGTAGGCATATTGTTCATCACACCTCAAGGATACTCAATCCCTAAAGCATTCAGAATCAGGTTTCCTTGCACAAACAATATTGTTGAATATGAAGCTCTTCTTAATGACATGAAAATAGCAATTGAGTGGAGAGTGACAAAACTACACATTCATGGAGACTCGCAACTTGTAATACACCAAGTCAATGATGTGTATCAAATGAAAGATGGAAAGATGATCTAATACAAGAAAATGGTAGATGATCTAAAGAAATATTTCATATCTATAACCTTTGAACAAATTCCTAGAATAGAGAATAAAGTTGTTGATGCTATGGAAATGCTATCTACTTTATTACAGTAGCCCAAACATGAGCTACGCTATGAGTTCCTGGTGGAAGCACTATCTTATCTTGCATATGATTCCCTCGAAACCCACATGATCTGCACTATTGTTGGTCATGATTCATCCCGATACAAAAACCTTTTCTACTATTTCCAAGACCAAATCATTCTTGATACCTTCAACTGCCATGAGAAACGATACCTTATCCGAAATGCATCCCAGCATGTCATCATTGGTAATGATCTGTACAAACGAGGTCTAGATGGTACACTCCTTAGATGTTTAGAATGGGAAGAGTCTCAACGTGCATTAGAGGAAGTTCATGATGGTATTTTTGGATCACATTCCAATGGTTTAACACTAGCTCAAAAACTTATTAGGGCTGGGTACTATTGGCCTGAAATGGAAAAAGAGGCTATCAAGTTTGCAAAGAATTGTCAAAAGTGTCAAGTACATGGTAACTTAATTCATGCACTAGGGAGAGCTCTAATTCCCTTTACTACACAATGGCATTTTCACCAATGGGCATTTGATCTTATAGGAGCCATACATCCTTAGTCTTCTAATGGGCATACCCATATTATTACAACTACAGACTATTTCACAAAATGGGTAGAAGCAGTCCCTTTGACTCAAGCAATCGGAAAACAAATATCAATGTTCATCTTTAACTAAATCATATGTTGGTATGGTATTCTACATTCTATAGTCACAGATAATGGTGGTCAATTCAAGAACAGAGACTTAGATGATTTTTGTGCTAAATTCAAGATTATACAACATTGGTCATCAATCTACTATCCTCAAGGGAATGGACAAGCAAAGGCTTCAAACAAGAATCTATTGAAAATATTGCATCGCATAGTTAATAAAATAGGAAGAGACTGACATCTCATGATCAATCTAGCTCTCTGGGCCTATAGAACAAGTATCAGAACACCCATTGGGGCTACACCATTCGCTTTAGTTTATGGGTCTGAAGCGGTACTACCTTTTGAGGTTGAAATCCCATCACTAAGAATCATAATGCATGGTCTAGTTGTAATTGATGATGACTATAGAGTGTCTAGGTTGCAAGAACTTGAGCTGCTAGATGAGTGCAGATACGCAGCGTATGATCTGTAGACACCTAAATTTGATTAACAATTTTAATTAAATTTAGTCATCTTACTCACATTATTGATTAAATAATCATGCATTATTTAATTAGTTAATGTCATCCCCTTAGTTAATTAATCTAATTAATTAACTATAGTCCAATTAATCTAATAGAAACCCATAACCATTTAATTAATTAAATCCCCTTCATCTATTAATTTAAATAGATGCACATATCTAAATAAATTAATTCATAAACCCCTTTTTCCTCCCACTTGGAATTAAATAAAATATTTAATTCTAAAAATCCTAATTCTCCTCCATTAGCTAATAACCCATGCTTAGCTAATCGAATGCTCCACTCATTATCTCTCCTCCCATCACATCCTCCTAATCCTCCACTTACCCTCTAAACCAAGCCTAAATTACCCCTTAAGCATGTGCACAATCATAATCCAAGATTAAGAAATGCTAATCCAACTCAAAGTCAACCCTCATGACAACACCTCCACATCCTCCAATGAGAAATCATAAAGCCTCTTACACCTCTTACACACTTGTCCCATCTCACACCTTCCAAAGTGGACACATCCCTCAAGCATTTGACCTCTCCTCTCATCCTCCCCCATTGTGACACTTGTCAAAATGCTATGCATTTGAGAAAGCACAATCCATGTGCTATCCCTTGGATGCATCTCCACCATTTCTCATTCCCCTTTTGCCTCTTAATCTTGACCGTCCATTTCACCCATCTTTCTATAAAAGAGAAGCTCTCCTCCTTCATTTTCATCCACTGTTGAAGCAAAGTTATGATGCCCATTTCTCTCTTGAAGCTTGAGCATAGCATTTGAGCACACATCCAATCTTTGGACAAATCTTCTACATCTTGGAGGTTTGCTTGAAGGTTTATATTGCTTTTGAGTTGTTTGCTTCCATTTTTGTTGGTCTTAGCATAAGTGTTATCTATCTTTGTTTTGTTGAATGTTTAGCTTGCTCTTCATTTCCTTAACACTACATTTTTAGGTATTGCAAGATCATCTCAGAGTGTATCAGAAAAGAATGTCTAGAGGCTACAATAAGAAAGTTAGACACAGAGAATTTCAGGTTGGCAATCTAGTCTTGAGAGAGAATCCTAAAAATCACTCACATAGAGAGCGCAAGGGGAAGTTTGAACCCAACTGGCAGGGTCCCTTTTTTATCACTGCTACTTTTGGCTCTAGAGCCTATTAACTCTCAATGAATGAAAGAGAATAGCTCTGAGAACCAATCAATGCTATCCATCTGAATAAATTCTACGCCTAAGGCATTCAATATTAAAAAATGTCCTAAAAAAATGATCATCCTGGTGAAAACCTAGCAAATAAACACCTTGATGTATCACAAAAAAATATAAAAATATAAAAAGTACAAAAAAATTGAAAAAAATGAAAAATACAAAAAAATGAGAAAAAGAAAAAGTGCCTTGGTGAAAACCTAGAAATAGGCACCTTGGTAGCAAAAATAGAATCTCTGCCAAGATGGTGAAAACCTGGCAAACGGGTGCCACTTTTTTCAAAACACTCCATCTATCACCACAATCTTGGTCTCTCCTAGCTTTTAGTCTTTCTTTAGTTTGTACATACCTCCTAGTTTGTTTCCACATTCCTGTTTTCAATAAAGTCAGTCTGTGCACCAATTGGCTCAAACATTTGTATCCTATCAATGTTCAAAATTGGGGGCAATCAAAGTCATATCCTATAGTCCTCAGTATCTTAGACGTGTCATATCCAGTCAGGGTCCTTTGAAGCTACATCCGAGTTAGTCAATCAATCTCCTCTCTAGAAAGGATTTTGCATCTACAACAACACAATCAAACATCAACACGAATGAAAACAATCTATGCTTCACATGGTTTTATCTCCTTGTATGCTTACTAATTCACATTGAGATTTTTGCATATTGTGTCCTTTCGAGATCTTTGATGATGTCCTTTACAGGATTTAGAGAGTGATGACTAGGGGCATAATCTTTTCTTTGTTTTCTACTTTGAGTGAAAATCTAATAACTTTGGAAATTCTGGATTGAAATGGTGTCTGTCTATAAGAGCCTCCATCATGTGTTGGATGGCCATGAGTACCTCGACCATTGATACCCAGAAAATTCAAGGAAGTTTGATCTAGCTTACATCTTTTTGAATGATTTCTCAATCCTACTATGAACGACTATTATTTAAGGATGTGAATGATAAAGGGTCACTGCGGGTAATTCACATTGGACACAAGAATGAATTTTTCAAACTGTTTGGCATGTTTTTTACGCAAGGCATATTCAGGTCATCACAATGTTTGTGTTCTGATGCTTATACAAATTGCAATATCAAAATGGACATGATATTTAGGTCATCATGGCATTGATGCCTTGGTGCTTATATCTAATCTGACATTCCAAAAACAAAATCAATATTCATATGTCCATGGTTGTCTATCTAGTGGGCATTGTATTGACTTTGGCACAAAAATCAATATTCATAGTTTCATAAATAGTGGATGGTGTATTGATTTATCCGGTTACCTAATAAAAATTCAATGATGAAAATGACCGACACATGATCAGTGACTAGGTCCTAGGTCTTAGGTTTGCATCTCATTTTGCACTTTACATGATTGCATTTATCTCACAATTGCCTAAATCAGCTTGACACTCAAACGATTCTTCAAACTATGCTAAAAAAATCATAAGGACTGAGTATTGCATGAAGGTCTTCTTAACAGACCACCAAGCAAGCACCGTTGGCTAATTTCAATGTTCTGAACCCATTTTCGAGATCAAAATCAAAATCTAAGATCGTTTACTATGTCAAAATCATGATTTAAAATTTTCAGACCCAGGACGGCCGACTACTTGCATAATCAACCTTGAATCATCACAGAAATCTAGAATTCAACATAACTAATTATCTTACATCAAACTATCAAAATTTCAACTTGGTCACCCATGGTCAACTCATGGTCAAACCTAGTCAAACTTGGTCTCCAAGTCCTCGAAATGATGTAGAACACATTCTTGGACGTGTATAACCACTTCTCAAATCAATTAACATGCTTCTAAACCATTTCACGCTGACTTTTCTTGTTAGATTTCAATTTTCATCCTGAAGGGGGCATGGTATTGCACATCAATCAAGTCTGCAAATCAAATCTTTCCTCAGTAATCAAGAGAACAACCATGTCTAGTTGTTGATTCATCAAAAGACCTTGCCGCTTGGGGCACATCACTTGGGGCATATCAGATTCATCAAGGTCCATATCAATCTGGTATCCTAATCAATCTTGTAAACTATATCATCTTTTCATAACTATCGGTTCATTAGTGTTATTTCCTTGGTTCTTCGTAGCTGAAGGGTTCAGATGTGATACCATTTCAATTCCTTTGGACAATCAGGTTTAGAATTAGGTCACTCACTTCTTTGTAATCATTAAGTTCAGGATCAGGCATTTTGATACTTTTTTGTAATCACCAGTTTATTGTTGCTATAGTTGACATTATCACGTTTCTTGGTCAACCAGGACCTAAATCAGCTTTTCCAATCTTTCAATTTGTTTCAGTATCTGAATCGGTTTATCTCTCAAATCAGTTTCAACATAAAAAATAGACTAATCTTTGAACCACTACACTTTGCACAGTGATTCAAAGAGGGGCAAAATGTAATACCGCAAAAAATGGGCTATAGGTTCATTAACCTCTTACATCAACAATTCGATCGAATTGACATCAAAGTCCTAACCTAAGGCACATCTGCACATTAGTTTATCAAAAACCTAATTGATTATCTTAATTCTGTGTCGCAGAATATTCCTTGAATATTCCTAATTTATCATAATTATCCTTAATTCAATATTATTTGGCAATAAATGTCATTATTTATCCTAAAGTTGATTAATTAAATATGATGAATATTTAATTAATTAATTTAATTCTACCACTTAATTATTTAATTAAAATTTAATTCTATTTATTCCTAATTAATATTGTTTTTATTTTGACAATAAATCAAAATTCTTACAAACAATCAATTGAATATTTATTTAATTGATTTAAAATCAAAGTTGTCAAATTTAATGATTTAATTGGAATAAAGTTTTATTTAATAATTGATTAACCCATAAATTAATTATTTTAATTCAAAATTAGTTAAGTGGAAAATAAATCACTTTATTTATTAAATTAATTCATATTAAATCATGCACAATCAAAAAAGCAGTTAACTTTAAATCAATTTTCAATTTCAATTTGTTAAAACTTTCTAAACTCAACATCTAATGCTGAGTTGAAAAAGATAACTAAACTCTATTTTGAGATTAAAATTGCTTTTGCATGATTTTATGAGTTTTATTCTTAATTTCTTGTTAACTCAAAAATCAACCCGAGTTTATCAAGAGTGATTTATGGTTTTTCTTATGCATCCTCAAACCCTAGATTTTTATAAAAACAAGGGTCAGCTCTTCACAAAAAATCATCTCTCGAATTTGCACAATTACTCTAGTGAAATTGCATACGAAGAAACAAGCTTTTGCGACAGGTGACTTTGTGAGATCAATTCATAGTTTTTCATAGCTTTGCATAGATTTTCATAGCAATTCATATCATTGTTAGATTAAATCTGCATATCATTTTCAATCAATTCTAGCTTAGATTCATACAGTTTTTCATCCTAATTGCATAGAGAATACAAAAATATAGATTAATCTGCATTCATTCTACATTCATCTTTTAGAATTAAATCCTTCTTTTAGGTGTTACATTGTCACTGATCTTGGTCTAATCTAAGAATACATACTTACACCTACTAGAAGGCAGTAAATTGCCTAGTTAGCTTAGTTTTGATTACTTGCAGATTTTGATTTTTCTTTAATGTTTTACTGAAGTGTTGTGTCTATAGGTAGGTACAATTTTCACACACACACATAGAAGAAATATAAACCCTAAACCTAAGACAATCCAAGATGGGGCTCATGAACAACAACAAAAGCGGCAAAAGATCAGAACAAATTATCCCAACTGGTGTAATTATGGTAATCTACATCTTAGCTCTTCACATGGTAAGGTATACTCCCCTCCGAATAGAAGAATTGAAAATATTTTAAGAGGAAATCCTAGTATAAATAACATTCCTTCAGTAAATAGACCTAACCAGAAAAAATTAATTAATAATAATAATAATAAGGTGAGTAGAACACAGAAGTTGTGTGCGGAATATGGTATCATATGCAGATGGACTGGAACAGGAGCCTCGGCTGAGAAGATCACAAACTGGATAGTAGCACAGTTGTGTAATGAGGTAGGTATTACTATCCTTCAAAATACATTTATGTATATTGATTACTCTAGTAAAAAGCTTAAAGAAAAAATCCTTAAAGAAGGGCTTCTGAAATTTAGAAATATAGATTTTTTCTCGATGGATTGGGTGCCCTTTTTTGATCCACTTAAATTAAGGAATATCTTGGTTGAAAAAGCAATTAAGCTTTGTAATCTTCCCTTCAAACTTTCATATGTTGATTCTCTTAGGGAAATAGGACATGGCCTAGGAGATTTTGTAGGGTTTGTAGATCTAGACAAAAATAGCGTAGAAAGAATCATCATTGTTCGAATGGAAATAAATGAATCTCTTAATTTCCCTCTAGAATTAAGCTACAAAATGGGATCAGTATGTATTTACCCTAAATTCATAGATGATGATTTTGTGGAAATAAAAGACATAGATGTAGAGCGTTCAAGCATGGAAAACTCACAAAAAGTATTCAGAAACCAAGAGGAAGGTCTATCATCTCCTTCCTTAAATACTCTCAATAAAACTTCCAAATAGGTCTCAGAGGTCAACCCAGTTATCAATGTGAAATTAAACTAGAAGTGTTCATCTAAAACTCATTCTTTTATAAAAAATTCTCACAAAACATATTGTCTCTCCTCATTTATGGAGGAAGGGGAATTATGTGTTGAACCCATTTTTCCACCCTTTCCTGATCCCATTTCTCATATTTCCTTTAATCAGAACTCAGGAGGATTTCATCTCAATGATCTGCCCCCTCAGCCAGACAAGGTTTTAGAAATATTGAATAGTAATCCTAATCCAGTTATGAATAATGTGATTCCGCCCAGCATAACTATCTCCAATCTAGTGGCCAAACCTCTAATTACCAAGGACCCCACACAAAATTCAAATATGCACCAAGCTACAGAGGGAATTTCTTCAGAAAAAAACCTTATTTCACCCCAAGTTACAACTTATACTCTAATATCTGTTAATATCCCTAAGCCTACTAACCTAGATTTTAAGCATCCTTTAACTACTAAAGGAAATTCTCAGTCGAAGTACAAGGATTTTGGCCCTTCACAGGAAATAACTGGTGACCATATAGAACAAAGTTGGGTTGAGGTACCCTCCCCTAAGGAAATAATACCATCAGATAATTACAAAATACAGGAGGAAGTCAACTTCATAGTAGATTATATAGGAGAAACTTTGACTGAAGAACTGATGGAACAATTCATGGATGAAATCTATGATAAAGAAGAACTAGAACTTCAGAAAAAACTACTTATCAATGGCATTAACAAAAATACCAAAACTTTGGGAGGCTCTATAGAATAATTGATGATTGAACTCAAAAATAGGGAAATAAAGGATCAGGAAACTTTAGGCATCGCTTTCCTAAAAGATGGTAGGAACTCCCCAGATTGTGCGAAAGTTTCAAGAAAAAGAGGAAGGAAGCCTAATACAAAATTAAGAGAATTAACGGGTGAAGCAAGAGGTCAGGTTAAAATCACATCAATTCTGAATGCAGAGAAGGGGAAGAGCCTTCCCAAGGAGACATGAACCTCCTTTCATGGAATTTTAGGGGCATGAATGTCCCTAACAAGCAATGAATAATTAAATGCTGCATAAAAATTCATAACCTAGAGATAATGCTAATACATAAAACTAAGCTAGAGAACATAGAAATGGAGAATTTCAAGAAAAAGGTAGGATTTAGATTAATTGAAGCATCACAAGCTTCAGGAGCCTCAAGAGGCTTAGCCATTATTTGGAACCCAGGGAACATTGCAATCAACATTACAGAAAGAAGACAATATTGGATGAGTGGATTGGTTAAGGACTTTGGGAATAATCTAACCTTTAATTTAATAAATGTTTACGACCCTACTCAAAATAGAGAGAAACTTTTATTTTGGCAAGAAATAGAATCCCTTCTTAGTCAAAGGAATGAAGAACTATGTATTTTGGGAGGAGACTTCAATGTGATCTCAAAGCTCTCCAAAAAAAGAGGGGGCACAAAAACCCTACCACTGGCAGCTAGGGAATTTAACCTTTGGAGGGAAAGAAACTCTCTTCTCAAAATTTTGACAAAAGATAATTCCTTCACATGGAACAACAGGAGAAAAGGGTTCTGCAACATCTCAAAAAAGCTAGATAGATTCTTTAAAGGAAGTCTAACCAAATATGATTTTTCCCTTGAAGCTAAGATCTTATCAGTATCAGGATCAGACCATTACCCAATACTTCTCAACATTTTAACACAAATGAAACCAAAGAAATGTGCCTTCAAATTTGAACAGGCCTCGCTTAGGGATCCAGATATCCTAAATCTTATGGAGGCTTGGTGGTCAAAACCTAACATATTAAGGTCCAAGATGTTCATATTAGTTAACAAACTAAAATTGATTAAAAGAAAATTGCTGGAATGGAATTCAACCAATTTTGGCTATATATTTGAAACAAAATTGGCCCTAAAAAAGAAATGAATTAGGTCAAATCTCAAGTCATTCAGGTAGGAATGAATGATGAACTCTACTTTAAAGAAAAGAATCTTCTCAAGGAATACGAAGAGATTTTTGCAAGAGAAGAATTATTTTGGAAACAGAAATCAAAAGAGACTTTGCTGGAAGCAGGGGAAAAAAATACCAAATTCTTTCACAATAGCATGAAACAAAGAAGAAATACAAATAGAATATCAAGTATAACAAATGATTCAGGAAACACTATTAGTGATTCAAAAGAAATAGCGAATGAAACAGTAAATTTCTTCAATCAAATTCTGAATAATCTAGAGAGTTCAAACTTAGTCAAATGGAACTTCTTCAAAATATACCCAAATTTATTACTAAACAACACAATAAAGCATTAATAGATAAATTTTCAGAAGAAGTTAAAAATACCCTAATGCAAATGAATCTGGATAAATCTCCAAGGCCAAGTGGCTTCTCAGCTATCTTCTTCCATAAATGCTAGCACTTTTTCGGAAAGGAAGTAACGCAAGCACTAGAAGGTGTTAGGAACTTAGGGAAAATTATTAAGGAAGTAAATAACACTTTTATTGCTCTCATCCCCAAAAAATAAAAGCCCATGAACCTTAATGATTTTAGACCAATTGCACTATGTAACACGTTATATAAACTACTCACGAAAACCCTCTCACTAAGATTACAAAAACTCCTTCCTTTAATCATTAGTGAGGAACAAACAGATTTTGTTCCAGGAAGATCGATCTACAATGGTGTCATTATTGCTCAAGAAGCTATACACTCGGTCCAAAAAAACAAAAATCCCAGCATGCTCACCAAATGAGACATAAAGAAAGAATACAACAAAGTAGATTGGAGATTCCTATGCAAGTGGTTAGAAGCCTTTGGATTCTCAAAAAGCTGGATTAATCTAATCTTTGAATGCATTTCCACTCCTATGATCTCTATGCTAGTGAATGATAGCCCAAAAGGATTTTTCAACATATCCAGAGGATTAAGACAAGGTGACCCTATCTTTCCCTTTTTATTTATTATTATGGCAGAAGCGCTAGGTAGGGCTATCTCAAAAGAGCAGGAAAGGGATACTATTGAAGGATTAACCATAACCAGTCAACTAGAACCCACTACACATCAACATTTTGTATATGACACTTTGTTATATGGGGCCAGCAATTGAAAAGAGGCACGTTCCTTTAAAAATATTTTGGAAACACACACAAAAGCTTCAGGACAAGAAATAAACCCCAATAAGTCAAAAATATTTTTCTTTAATACTGATAAAGAAGTCGAGAAATATATTTGTAAGATTCTAAATTTCAATAAAGGTGAGCTTCCTTGTAGATACCTAGGTCTTCCCCTAGTTTAAGACTAGAGAGCCACAGACATCTGGGACCCCATTATAGGAAAAATTAAGGACAAGATGAATTCATGGAAAGGAAGATGGCTCTCCTCTGTAGGAAGAGAAACTATTGTAAGATCAGTCTTGACAACTATGCCAATCTATCAATTATCTTGTGTTCACCTCCCCTCTCACAAAAGAAAATAAATTATCAAGCATTTAAGAACTTTCTTTTGGTAGGGGGGTAATGAAAAGAAGAAAATCCCCTTAATTACATGGGAAAACATATGTAAACCAAAAGATGAGGGAGGAGTAGGTCTTAAGAATCTAGGGGATCAAGGTAAGGCCCTTGGGGCTAAATTGATTTGGAGGTTATATAGAAACCCAGAGGCCAAATGGGCCAAAATCCTCATTCATAAATACCTAGAAGACAAGGATCCTATTAGCATATTCAGAGAAACCTTCCCTCCCAAGGGTTCAAAAATATGGAATTTTATGATGTAATGCAAGCACATAATAAAGGAAAAATTAACATGGAATCCTGACTCTGGTGAGGAAGTTCTCTTTTGGGATGATTCTTGGGGAGGTTATGAAGCCATATCCAACTCTTTAAATAACCCCACCCTCATAAATTTCCTAAAGGGAAAGATGGGTATGCGTCTCAAGGACTATATTATTTTTAATGGAGTGGAATGGGTATGGAAATCTCTGAAAGGTTTGGGCATATCATTAGAACATGAAATGATGATTGCAGAAATTCTTAGCAAAAGGAAGCTCTTATTAAAAACCTTTGAAGACACACTAGTTTGGGATGGCTCTAAAATAGGTGAATATAACACAAAAGATGGGTACAATCTCATCTCCCAAAGTTATAAATGACCCAAAATGACAATACCTATTAACCTTTGCTAGAATAAAAACTATCTTCCAAAAGTAGGATTTTGTACTTGGTTAGCCCTTAATTATAGACTTTTAACTTCGGATAGATTTAAGAAGCTAGGCTTCTCTGGACCTATTAAATGCATCCTTTGTGAGGGCTATGAAGAGAATATAGATCATTTATTTCTTAATTCTCCCTTTTCAAATTGGTGTTGGAAGTGGCTCGCAGGGAATTTGGAATGGTCATCAGCCTTTCCTCATTCTCTCCTTGCGATGCTACAAGCCTGGACAACCATCAAGAAAGATAGTATATATGCTAACCTATGGATTTCTTCCCCTTCAATCTTGATTTGGGAATTATGGAAAGAATGTAATAGAAGGATATTCAAAGAGGAGAAACTGGAATGGAGACAACTCTGTAGAAAAATTAAGGTTGTCATCATAGAAAATATGAACTGTAGAATATCTAAAATTCAGAAAATGGATCTGCATATGAGTCACTGGGATGGCAAAATTTGAGGGAAATGGATAGGTCTCTCACTCCCCCATTTTATAGGCTCAAGTAATCAAATCACAACATCCAAAATATCTGACTGTAAATGGAGTCCCCCAAAAGAGGGATGGTTCAAACTTAACTTTGACGATGCCTTGAGAGGAAACCCGACGATAGCTAGTATTGGATGTAGTATTCATAATAAAGATGGGAAGGAAATTTCTGCCATAGCAGAACCTATAGGGATTGAAACCAACAATTGGGTGGAACTTTTTTCTCTAGTCAAAGGTCTAAGAAAATGTGCCTCTATGGGACTACAACACCTTGAGATAGAAGGAGATTTAGCAATTATAATTAATGTGCTTAGGAAAGGGACAATTCCTAACTGCAAATTAAATTCACTACTATCTCAAACTTTGATCCTATGTAAAACCTTTAAAAAAATATCTATTAATCATATTTACAGAGAAGGGAACAAAAGAGCAAAACTGGCAAACTTAGGGGCAGATGAGGTTTGACTCTCTAAATAGAACCATCAACATCATAATTCTTAGAATCCTATCTTAAGATTTTGAGGCTGACTACTTCACAGATTTCCTCAAATCATCAGGGTTAGGAAAATGCATTTTATTTTAACTTAACTCATAACTATAGAGGAACCCTCCCTTTAGTCTTATTGCGTTGAGATCAACAACATATATTAGGGAAAACCTTTTTTAACATATCACTTACTAGCATAGATCTCTTCCTTAGGTCTATAATTCTTTCTCCCTTTAGGTTTTACTTCTTGTTTATATTAGGATTATTTTTTCTCTTCATGAGCTAAGGGCACTTGATGGGGTCTTTTATTGTGCTTAATCCTTTGTAGAGAAATAAATTTATACTTATTATGAATAATCACTCCTGGGCATCCAACTAGGTGCTATCAATTTAGGCAAGTGACGCCCCTTTAATAATTAATCCTAATCATGCTCTTGTCATCCCTTCCCTTGCTCGAAAACCCAAGCACTTGAATCCAACTTATTCCTATCTGGGCAACAACTATCTTGAGGCTTCAAGTACTCAATAATGATGATGTGGTAAGATATTAATCATGTAGTAAATTCACATGAGTCCTAGCATCACATCATTATTAATTTGGATGCATTGAGAGTATTTATTGTTATCTAACTACAAGCTTCAACAAGGATAGCTACCTATCTATTTGCTAAAATGGAAACCAAAGTGTTGACCTTCCACACAAAGGAGAATAGACATGGCTTTTTGAGGCAACATTAAGCCTGAAAGATGGAATATAATCCTTAAGTCTCTCTTGGATATGAGCCACAGAGCTTTGGTAAAAGGACTTGGGGAGGATCATTTTTGTTGGCATTAAGTATGATTGTCATTAGTGACAACACTTATTCAGCCTCTGCGTGCTTACTAAGTAGAACAGTGCTTACCGAGTAGAACAGTGTTTACCAAGTGATGAGATGAGTAGCGTTTACCGAGTGTCGGCATGGTAAAAAGGGAATTCAGTCTCTACCAAGTGACACTATATCTACTGAGTCTCCAATATATACCATGTTCGAAACTACAATCGAGTGGTTAGTATGGACCGTGCCTCCACTTCTACCGAGTGCATGATGATGCTGAGTAATGCAGTGGATGCCGAGTATCAGAAAGTCACCGAGTTAGTTTGCAGTAACCGAGTCACTATATTTGGGCCGACTCAATAATATTTGTGTTAGTTTGTTTAAAAGCCAACTTTGTAATTATTTTGTAATTGTTTTGGATTGATATATAAACAATGTTTTATATCATATCCAAGGTGTGAAATAGCAAAGTATAAAGAGGAGAGAAAGGCAGAGATAAGAGAATTAAAAAGGGCTACAGTAGTATAAGAAGCAACAAAGATCTATCCATCACAGAAGGTGATCAATACATTAGAGAATCCCAATCAGAAAGTACAGTTGCAAGTAAGAGATCTACTGTTTCATCCTAATAGGTGAATCAGCTTAAAATCCTTTGACCAGGTAGACTTAACAGTCTTTGTAAAATCTCTTAACCAAGTGCATACTTTATTGTATGTTTGTAAATCCTCTAACAAGGTGGACCTAGCAGTCCTTATTGCTCCTAATAGGGCAGATCATTAGAAGTGATCATTGTAAGCCTTAACCGGCAAACTTTATACTATAGTATTAAAGTTTTGTGGGTATCATCCCCACCCCAATTTTACTTTCTACTTGGAAGTTTTCTAAGTCACCAAATCTCTGTGTTCAAAGTGTTATGAATGTTTTATTCTTTCTGTTACTCATGCATGCAGTCAGATTATCAATCTAATATTATTAAGATCTAAATTTGTTAAAAGTTTTGAAGTTACTCATTCACCCCTCCCCTCTCAGTAACCTGGATAGTCTTGAATATTTCCAAAAATTGGTATCAAAGCTCTGTGGTTCTCAGAATAAAGTTTGACAGCTTGAGAAAAGATTCAGGACAATGGAGATATTCAGACTTAACAAAGTAATTGAGAATGAAAAGCTAGATCTGGAAATGGCCATAACTCAACTCAAAGAAGCAAGAGAGCATCTTTCCCTTTCCCTAAAAAGAAGGAAGGAACTTGAAAATCAAATTAATGACCACCAGTATGTTGAAGAAAATATTGAAGACTTTTTCCCTTCAAGCAGCTCAGATGAAGCAAACAATGCAATCAAAGAACTTCTAGAAAAGAGTGGATCTTTGCAAGAAGAAGTAAGAAAATTGAAAAGAGAACAGGAAATTTAGTCAACAAGATTCTGTGAAATCTTGGAATAAAGAAACAAGATGAAAGATGAAATAGATGGAAAGAACAATGAAATCCAGAATCAAACCCTTCAGCTATAAAACCTTATTGATCAAATCTCCAATGCAAATGAATAAATCTTGACTCTGAGATCAGAAAATGAAAATATAAGAGAGGAGCTGAGATCTGAAAAGAAAATCAATTTAAGATTGATGAGTGACCTAGATGCTGAAAGACAAATCAATGAGAGAATGTTGAAATCTCAAGAAGATATGAATCAGGTGTATGAATGAAACCTTCACAGGCAAAAAGGAAAAGTAGGACTTGGATACAAAGAGGAAGGTGAACCCTCCAAACAAGGTACTCAAAAGAATCAGAAACCTACTTGTAATCACTGTGGCAAAATTGGTCATACTTCAAACAAATGTTGGAGCAATGGAAAAGAAAAATTCAATGGAAAATGCTACAATTGCAATCAGCATGGTCATAAAGAAAATGAATGTAAGGAGAAACCAAGATTTAAAGGCAAATGTCACAAATGTAGCAAACAAGGTCATAAGGCATCAGAATGCAGAACTAAAACACCCAATCCAGTAGAACAAATTATTAAAGAAATGTTTGGTTGGGATTACAACACTTGGTGTAGATGTCATTACTATGGAGAATATGGACACATTGGCATGAATTGTGTAAGGCATCACTTGAGAAAAAGGGATTCTACCATAAGATGTTATAATTGCACTAAGCTTGGTCACATAGCTAAAAACTGCATGAATTTAGACAAAGTTGAAGATGAAAAGAAAGCAAAAGCAAATAGTATTAGGAAGCAGATGAGACAACAGTGGATTCCTCAACCTACCAGGCAAACCAGTCCAAGTAATGAAGTCACTCATGAAGGGAGTGGCTCTATGAACTCTAACTAAGTCTCCAAGAAAGCACTGGAACTGTATCTTCATAGACATATTCCAAAATAGTTCCTGAACTGAAAGGAAGAAAGATCCAAATTAGTATGCAAGATACAGAAGGATCACAAGAAGGTCGGTATCAGTTACCACCAAGCAAGGTCAGGAGTAACCTAATTTCATTTGGTTACCGAGTAAGGTCAGAGAAGTATGAATTCGTATGTTCTCCAAGCTGCAGAATATTCATCGAGCATTTAATGCATAGTGGATGACAGTTTGTCGAATTCAATACCCTAATTCCTATGGATCATTAATGACAAAGTTTAACAAAAAACATGAAATTGAGTTCATTCTTCACCGTGAATATCAGCATATTGAGCAGAGAAATTTCTAGTGCGATCAAGCGATTCAAAGCAAAATTTTGAAGTAGAAATTTTTCTACTGAGCTACCATGGCTTCATCCAGCACCAAAGTAAAGAAAGGTTCGCAAATGTTAATTCATGGAGAATGGAAAGTGCTAGATTTCAAACTCGTGCCCACGGTTGCAGAAACCCTAGATCCGAGCGGAGCTCAGTCTCAAATTCCTCCAAAGGTACTTCTTGTAAATGACATTCATAGTCATTTTAGAGGTACAATTCAAGAACTTGGAACCCTAGAGATAGATGTTGTTCGTGATGAACTATGTGTTGATGGTGTTCTCAAACTGGGACATAAACATTTGGAAGATAAGGGTTTAACACATATCACCCACTTGCCTCGGGGTTTCCAGATAAAATGGATAAGATATATTCTGAGCTGAGTGCATGAAGGTAAAAATTTGGCTTGAGCAACCAGTGAAAATAACAAAGAAGATGATTCACCAAATCACTGGTCTTCCCATGCTTGCCAAGGCTAAATCTACAAAAACCCTAGGTCGAGTAGAGCTAGAAAAGAAAACCCTAGCTAAATGGGACAGTAGAGGTATGAGAATTAACAACATTACCAATGTAGAACTAAAATTTGGCACATATGTAATAGCTCACAAGATATACAATTCAAGCTGGCAGAATAGTGTTCCGTGTGAAGCAGTTGACCTAGCCTAAAAAATTGTGAAGAACAATCTGTCATTTGACCTAGCAGATCTTTTGTTGAAACAGTTCAACAAGAATATGGAGAGCATCCAAACCTCAAAGAACAATCCATGTAAGTTTGGCTCACTGTTGGTTTGTTTATTTTTCTATGCTCAAAAGTTTTTCCATCAAAAGGCACGGTAAAATGGAGAAAGGATGTTGCCTATTCTTTATCAAATAAATGAGTATATTGTAGAAATGGGTGAGAATTTTTACAAGCATAATGGATAACTATTTTGAATCTTTTAAGAGAGAAGATGAATAACAGATTTTGAATTCCACTAAAGTTGGTGGAAGATTATAAAGATGATGTTTGTTTCATGGTTGATTGTGATAGAGTATACATTCAGGCAGTAAGGCCCAGGATTGTATGGGTGAAACCTCTTCCTTATGAGGTAAACATTGATGAAACAAAGGATATAATTGAAGCCCTAGTAAATCAACCTGTTGATCCAAAGGCTCCATACTTCGGAACATATGATGAAGCTAAGATAAGAATTGAGCTAAGCATAAAACTTCCATAGGTGGTTAACAAAGGCAGAAAGAGGATGGCCAAGATGCAATCTAGCACACCTCTAATGTGTAACCGAGGGCATAGAGAAGATATTGTAGAAGAAGAAGAAAAGAGATAAGAGTAAAGAAGAAAAGGATGAGAATAAAGAAGAACAAGTGCCTGTAAAAGAAGAAAGGAAAGGTAAATATCACCGAGGAACCCGAGTAATCCACTGTAGTATTCACAAGGAAAAGATCAAGGGGAAAGGTAGGTAAAATCAATGATGATATAGTACTCAAAAGGCCTCCTCCCTCATTTGAACAAAAGATTAAGGATTTGAGAGAAGGATCTGGGATTTCAAATTTCAAATCTCTCAAATATGAAATTAAATCAAAGGTAGAGCAGCAAGAAATAGAAGATGCTGTTATTGAGAAAATGGGGAAAATGGAAGTACTCACCTGATGATATGGCTTCTCAAATTCCAGGTGTTCTATTGGATAAAGTCAAGTTGAGATGGTCCAATGCAAGACAAACTGTCAAGGACATATATGCCTCAAACCTTAAGACAGTTGATGCCAAGTTTGAAAGATGATGAAATTAAATAAGGCAATTGATAGAAAATGAGTGCAAGATGACACTAAAATTCAACAGTTGTTTGATTTTGATCAAAGATATAGAGTCAGGTTGTGAAGAGTGCAAATTCTACTTGGAAAAAAATCTATCATCTTCACAAACTGAGTACTAAAACTATGATAATTAAAGATATTGAAGATGACAGTGATAAAAGAAGAAGAAGAAGAAATAGTTCAGATTGATAATGTTCTGTGGACAGAGGAAGCAAGGAAAGAAGCCACCGAGGAAGCTGAGAAGAATGTTGAGGAAGATGATCCAATTCGGGATAGCTGTAGAGGGTAATTGCCTCACTTCCCCATCTCTCCAGTAAAAATTGCTACATCTAGCCCGGAGAAAAACTTCAAGTGTGATTGTAACAACTCCCTCAGATACATCAAAATGTCCAATCTATCACTAGCACAGCTCAATGTATCAACGAACAAAAAGTGTGCTACCACTTCATCTATCGAGCTTCAACCTCCTTCTTCCACTGAGTTGCAGTCTTCTGTACCCTTCTTCAAATTTGAGTTTTTTAGCAGTAAGTACTTCAGATTCTATAGTTGTAAAATACTTCAGTTTTTTTATTTATCAAGTATTCCAGTTAAGCATCCCATCAGTCAGAAGTTTATTTATTTTTCACTACAAGTCCTACTATGTCTACAATAATTTCTACTACAAAGGAAATAAGTATAAAGACTCAATCCGACTACAAAATTTCTGAGTAAGAGTGTAGTAGAAGGTATAGATCTAGATGAGGAGATACAAAATTCCCCAGCTAGATTTTGCAA
Organism: Chamaecyparis obtusa; assembly: GCA_027943335.1. Taxonomy (NCBI): domain Eukaryota; kingdom Viridiplantae; phylum Streptophyta; class Pinopsida; order Cupressales; family Cupressaceae; genus Chamaecyparis; species Chamaecyparis obtusa. The sequence continues at coordinate 1,262,989 of BSBK01002994.1, forward strand.
ACCTCACTGCAGATCAAATGCAAACAAGTTGGTGAACTTCTCCAGAAGAAAGAAAAGAGTAGAAGAAACTAAAAGAAGAAAGAAGATAAGGAATTATAAGATCATTAGAGGATGCCAAGAGAAACATTCTGACAGAAGCTATAGGTGTTGGAAGTTGATTCCTCTCAACACATTTTTGTTGCTATTTGGCAGAAGGCAATTAACAAGTTTAATGATGATTCCTCTGGAATAGACAAGTTTCTTGAAAAAGGTTGAGAAGAAGTTTGAAAAATGAAGTGCTTGAGCACATTGCTCAGTGAATAGCTATCAAATCAGGCAAGGGTTATCTTCAAATTTTGACTAGCATTGAGTCCTATTCCAAGGTAACATCTCTTTTTTGTCAAAATCTATAATGTTGCCGAGTTCTCAAAGGAGATTAAAGACAAAATAAATAAGATTAATGAGGATCTGAAGATCAGGTGCACAGAAGTTGCACTTGAACCTAGTTGTCAAGCTCTGCACATTCAGATGACTAATCAGATTCAATCTGAAAGCAATCAGAGTCTATTGATAAGAAGATGCAGAGGATTAGAAAGAAGAAATGCAGGATCAGATTAACATTATAGATATTCAGAACATGATCCTTCCATCGTGGATACAATGCAGAAGCATATTGCAATACTCAAAAACATTGATCCATGACAATCAGTTTTCAATTGCAGACCACATGATTGAACTCTCTGCAGAAGTCCAAGTTGCACTCCATACATGCAAGATTCTACAAGAGAATTGGGATAGAACTCTAGCACTAATTGGGAAAGGTGCAATTCTGATTTTCTCTCATGTTTTGGTATCTCCGTGTAAAATATTTGTATATACACCTTTAGCATTATTGTCAAAAAAGGGGGAGGAAAGTATATGAGATATGAAAAGGGGGAGAAAGTATAAATAGGAAATATGACTATGAGGTGAAATAAGATATTTGTATATATACTGTATAAGGGAGACATGAAATGTATATACAGTAGTATGACAAAAATAATTTTTTTTTTTGTAATAATCAAAACCAGTTGTCAGCATGATTATGTAGATAAGTTTTGGGCAATAAGTGTTTTTGTCACTAATGCCAAAGGGGGGAATTGTTGACATTAAGTATGATTGTCATTAGTGACAACACTTATTCAGACTCTACATGCTTACCGAGTAGAATAGTGCTTATCGAGCAGAACAATGTTTACTGAGCAGAATAGTGCTTACTGAGCAGAACAGTTGTTTACCGAGAAGAACACTGCTTATTGAGCAGAAAAGTGTTTACCGAGCAGAACAGTGCTTACCGAGCAGAATAGTGTTTTACCGAGTGATGAGATGAGTAGCGTTTACTGAGTGCCAGCATGGTAAATAGGGAATTCAGTCTCTACCAAGTGACACTATATCTACCAAGTCTCCAGTATATACCGTGTTTTTGAAACTACAACCGAAGTGGTTAGTATGGACCGTGCCTCCACTTCTACCGAGTGCATGACGATGCCGAGTAACACAGTGGATGCCGAGTATCAGAAAGTCACCGAGTTAGTTTGCAGTAACTGAGTCACTATATTTGGCCTGACTTAGTAATATTTGTGTTAGTTTTTTTAAAAGCTGACTTTGTAATTATTTTGTAATTGTTTTGAGATTGATATATAAACAATGTTTTATATCATATCCAAGGTGTGAAATAGAAAAGTATAAAGAGGAGGAGAAAGGAAGAGATAAGTGAATTACAAAGGGCTACAACAATATAAGAAAGTAGCAAAGATCTATCCATCACAGAAGGTGATCAGTACATCAGAGAATCTCAATCAGCAAGTACAGTTGCAAGGTAAGAGATCTACTGTTTCATCCTAACAGGTGAATCAGCTTAAAATCCTTTGACTAGGTAGACTTAACAGTCTTTGTAAAATCTCTTAACTGAGTGCATACTTTATTGTATGTTTGTAAATCTTCTAACAAGGTGGACCTAGTAGTCCTTATTGCTCCTAACAGGGCAGATCATCAGAAGTGATCATTGTAAGCCTTAACCGGCAAACTTTATACTACAGTATTGAAGTTTTGTGGGTATCATCCCCACCCCAGTTTTACTTTCTACTTGGAAGGTTTCTGGGTCACCAAATCTCTGTGTTCAAAGTGTTATGAATGTTTTATTCTTTCTGTTACTCATGCATATAGTTAGATTATCAATCTAATATTATTAAGATCTGAATTTGTTAAAGTTTTGAAGTTACTGATTCACCCCTCCCCTCTCAGTAACCTGGATAGTCTTGAATATTTCCAACACATTTTAACAATGACTTCATAGTCCATGTGAATGGGCATATTATAGGACTCTTCATCACCTTATCAACCTTTAATGGAATAGATAAAAGGAGAATCATTAAGAGCAGATAAAGAAATTTTTTTAAGATAGAATTCTTGAAAGGTCTGGAGAGGGTGGTGCTTGGCATCAACAAAGACCTGACAATCCCTTTTCTGGAATTATACATGAAGGAGGAATTGGTAGCTTTATCATCAATCCCTAGCTCCCAGAGATTGCCAATTATGTTTGTTCAAAGATGAAGCCAAATTTGACAAACTTTGGCCATCAATGTGGAGAAACCTAGATTTCCTCATCAAAATAGTGCTTGAAGAGGAGATGGATCTTGAAGGGGTTCTTGACTATTGGAGGGTAGAAGGCTTTGGCATCCCAAAGGAACTAGATGAGGTCACTTCCAACAAGATAAATATTATAGCACCCTTGGTACAAAAGTCTTCAGGGGACTTCATGACAGAACTAGAAGAAATCATCATTTTTGCAAAAGGAGGGCACCTCTTGGAGCTACAATATCATACGCAAAGAATAGAAAGAGTGTAGGGCTTAAGAGTATATATATTAGCACATCTTTTTTTGAACTTCTGAAAAACTATTCCTTTTTGTTTAAATATGTAATTATGAAATCTTGATACAAGACTAGATAATGGTTAGTAAGACAAAGCTATCGATTGGAAAAACAATGACTTTTGGTTCTTAGCTGTTAATTTTATACTATTATGTGACTTTTTAATTTTTGTATCTTGCCTTTAGACTCTTTAATTTTCCCTCACAACTCTAGCAGCATTTACCACAAGAGCACTAGAATCTTTCGTAACCTTCTTAGCTTAGATCCTTTGGCCAAGCCTCTATTTAGTTAACTCAGCCCTCCTTGGCCATAGATTAAACACATCCTTGGGGGGCATCCCAACAATCCATCTCGGGGTATCTATTTTATTTGGATATCTAGGCTTCAAACTCTGAGAATGCAGAAGGTAAACTTCTTTGTCTGATAATTTTTTAGGTTCTTTTTCTTTAAGTGGTATAGTGATTTCAACTAATATATGCTTCTGTGATCTTTATTCTAGTCTGGTGGCTAGACGTCTTCTCATGGGAACCCACTATATTCATAGTTTCTATCTAATGGATATACATATATATACATATACATATATATATATTATATATATATATATATATATATATATATATATATATATATATATACATATACATATACAAATATACTATATACATATACATATATATATATATACATATATATATATATATACATATACATATATATGTATATATATATATACATATACATATATATGTATATATATATATACATATACATATATATGTATATATATATATACATATACATATATATGTATATATATATATACATATACATATATATATATATATATGTATTATATATATATGTATATGTATATATATATATGTATATGTATATATATATATATATCTATATGTATATATATATATATCTATATGTATATATATATATAATCTTATATGTAATTTTATATATATCTATATATATATATATA